>JBBPOO010000616.1:0-17734 GCA_038091495.1 Leccinum subtestaceum
AGTTCGCGGGTCACCCGTGCTCTTGCCTACCTGTGATGCAGGAGGTAAACAAGGTGGCGACACACCGCGATACAACGAATGCGATCGTTGAGTCACGGCGTGTCGTCGCACTGTTGTCGTGTGGCACGTTCAAGTCGTCATCGTCAAGTCGCATGGTGCTGCCAGCACGCCGCGTCGTCGTGTCGTCACCTCGAGGGTACGTGTGCTCATTGTCGTCGCGTGGTACCTGTCGTTGTTGTCGTTACCTAGCGTCGGCGGGAGGTGCGAGGGCGAGGGCGAGGGGAGCAGCAACAGAAACATCAGCGTATGTGAGCAACTGCACAACGCGCACAATCATGCGCGTCCTGTAGTTGCTTCTGCACGCTGGGGTGAAAGGACGGGGGGAGGACAGGGAGGGTGACAACGCAACAAGGACAACGGCAATGGGGAGGCGACCGCGGTGCTCGTGGTCACGTCGAGCGGGTATACTAGCGCGGCGTTGTCCATTTTGTTGTTGTTGTCGTCGTTGCTGTCGTCGTCACGTCGTGGTGGCATGCCGTTGCGCGTCGTCAGTTCTGTGTAGGTGAGCGAAGGAGGAGGCGACACATTCAACGTGGATGCTTACCACTTGCACGTGCGCAGTGCATCCTGGTCGGAGACTCGGAGGTTAAGTATGTTATGCAGGACACCAGACACCATCAGCCACCTGTCAAACTTGTTTTTCTTTCTTTGTTCCATACCGTTATGCCGAAATACTAAGCGACGACATATAAGTAGCCACCCCATTTTTCTTCTCCGCTCTTCAGTGTTCTTTCCTGCCCACCACTGCTGCCCAATGCCCACACTGGCATACACAGGACCGTCTGCGCCGCATCGTGTGGTTGCGGATGGTGTCCTAGCTCGCCTTCATTTTCCAGCAGTCACTGGATTTTCCTGGAACCCGAGTTGATTCGCGCGCAGTGATAGTTTGCCTTGTCGAACAGTTTTAGGGTTCAGGCCACGGTGAATATTGGCCGCATTGGCTTTCAGATTGTAGCTACATTGATCGAGGATTTCTGTACATTGTTTCACTCTCGTGTAGTTACTTAGTAGGACGCAGGGCTACCACTGGTGTACGTACAGACATTAATATTGCCAAATGGCTTTACGCTGCAACGGATCGGGATCGGGATTACTATATCTGATTCTGTGGTAAAGATTGTACGAGTTTGGAATTGGCATAAAGGAAATCAGAGATTTGAGTATGGCCAACATGACTCGTTCTGAGAGTAATGGCGGACACATTGGACAAATGGCAAATTCCATGAAAGCAGGAATAAAGAAACTCGGGAAAGTTTTTATTGTCCACTCAAATATATAATATACATCTTGCCTGTCAAGTTGACCTGTATAATATGATTATCGTATGCTTAGCAATGGCTGATGTATCAAACTCTGACAAATACCGCAGACACTTGGAGAAATGACACGTCTGGCACACCTGCATCATCACGACACGAATTGTCCTTCGTACTAACCTTTATAATCCATTATACAATTTATGCGAATGAGATACCATATAAGGGGTATATAACATTTCTGTACTTTTAGTGATGCACGAGCCGCGCCCAGAATTTAGTCTACAAGCGGTACCTTCGGACGGTTTTGAAACGCACGTGAAGTCAAAATGCACGTTCGTTAGCATGGTACGCCCAAAAATTCGACGTTACAGGCACTTGGCATCGAAGAAGGAAAGGCAAGTATGAAAATTTGAAATGATCATGGGAGCAGAAACAGGAAAAAAAGTAGTAGTGCGAGTTCAAGAAGAAATGATCAGTGCTTGAGGTGCCGTCGAGCGCGTGCTACAAAGGGAAAATAGTCTATGATATCAATGGCGAGTATGAGAACAGGCAGCGCAGCGCCGCAAGGAACGACAGCAGTTGGTGGCCACACTGTCCCACCTCGGAGCCACATGACACCGCGCAGCAGCAGCGTCACACCTATACACATGAACATCCACTCAGCGAAACGGGGCACTGCAGTGCTGAGCAGTGCCGTCCCAGCTCCACCCCCTAGCGCACCACGGAGCCGGAACGGACGAAATGCACGTGGGGTGGACGCCGAGCAGCACCGTGCAGCAGGAGTGACGGTCGTGCAGGGGAAGTTGAGAGAGCATGAGGGGCATCGGTCCGAGCGAAAGTGAGCGGTGGAGTGCGATAGTGGCAGTCTTACCTCCGTCTACGTCCTATCGCTGCACATCGATCGGAGGGAAACCGTGATGGGGCTCAGCATGAAGCGCAGTACCAATGGAGCGCGAGCAGGGCTGAAGCGTGAGTGCACGAGTGAAAGAACTTTGAGGGCGTCGAGGGCCGAAAGTGCGATAGGGGTCGCTGCTGAGCAGCGCACAGTCCGCGGAAGGTAATAGGAGAGCGGGAAAGAACCGTAGCACAGCTCGGAACGGGATCGTGTCGGAACCGGAACGGAAGCCACGCGGGTGGACACGCTGTGCAGCGCCAGTACTAGTGCCTAAGTGGCGCATCTTTCTTGCTCTTGGCCACTTGCCCGTTGGGCCGTCTCGCCGCCTCGCAGCTCTGCTCATTAGCTTAGTCGTTCTTTGCGCACCCACCCGCCACTCTTTTCACGGCCCCCGTCCAAATCCCTCACCCTAGATTTGTTTGAGGCCGTTCCGCTTGACTCCCGTCGAGGCGCAAGCTTCGCTGTTCGGTGTCCCATTGACATCCCACCCCACAGCTCGCTTGACTCGACAGATCGGGCACAACGGTCTCGGGCCGGAAAACCTTCGGTTTTCGCCCATCCCGTCGTATACATAGCATTTCCAGTCATTCGTGTTCCTACACATTCTTTCCCTCTCACTTAGCAAACGAAGCTCGACACGAATAGATGGCAGACAGGTTGTCTCTCGCAGAACCCGCATTGGGGATGGGGGCATTGCCTCATTTAGGCAGCTTGACACGGCAACTCGTGTTATGTTGTGAAGCTTAGCACTGGGGGGCTTGTCCTCCCGTATACTGTCCAGGCTCAATGCCAAGAGACTTGAAGAACCGATCGCCACTAGTATTGCTTGACACAACAAGAAAAAACTCGCAAAGGAAAAAAAAAAAAAAGGAAAAAAAAATAAGCATAAAAAAAGTAAAAAAGTAGACACGACGACATGCTATATCAATGCCGAGCCCGCTTCCGCCGAATGATAAATTCGTTGATCGGACTCGTCATCGGCCCTCCCTCCTCGGAAGATCGTCCAGGCCCAGGTACAGGTACGGGTCCAGGTCCGGCGGGTCCTCCCGAATCGACGTCGTCCAGATGACGACTCCCCCGATCGTCGTCCACCGCGGCGTCCGTCTCCGACTCGGGAACTTCCTCATCCTCGTCTTCTCGCCGTCGTTTCAACGAAGACCGCAACACCGAAGTCGACGTCGAGGGCCCAGCGCGCGGCGTGTCCTGCGGTGACGCCCCATCCTCGTCGTCCGCTCTCACTCTTGCCTTGCTCTTTGGTGTCTCTTGCGTCCCATTCTCGTCGCCACGTTCATCACCGTCACCGTCGCCATCACCACGTTCATCATCATCACCATCACCATCATCGTCCCCATCCTCACCCCCGACATCCATCTCAACATCACTCCGCCCACCCTCCTCCTTCTCAGACGGGGGCGTCTGCGCACGGCGTTCCACCAGCTCCGGTTCCGGCTCTGGCTCCGGCTCTGGCTCCGGTCTCGATCTCGTTCGCACCCTCGGCGTCGGTCTCGGCCGCTGCCTCGTCCTCGTCCGACTCGCCTGCACCCCTTCTTCCTCCCGCATCTCCACACCACCTCCCCTCCCCTCCACCTCATGCTCAGGCCCACTCTCCTCGTCGCTCGTCCCAACCACCCCGCCTTTCGCTCCCCGGCCTTTACCTGCACCTGTCATCATCATCATCATCAGCATCCATCAGCACGCCCACGCAAACGGGAGAACACACCTTTATGCATAATCGTTACCAACTTCTTCTCATATGCCCTCAACGGCTCCCACATCTTCGCCGTCGGCTTCACCTCCATCTTCGCATCGCTCACCACTTGATCCATATGCGCTTTTCTGCCCAGTGTTCACGTGTTCAGCACCCATCGTTGATTTCCCAACGAAGACGCGACTCACATAGCCAATGCATCCCGACTCTCGATGCCCTTCAATAACGGCACCATCGCCCTGAAAAATCCTACCGCCACGCTCATCCGCTTCTTGCTGGTGCCCTTGTACTTGGCACCCGAGGTCTTGTCCAACGAAGACACCCGTTGAACGGCTTCCCGGATCAACTCCTTGTGCGCGCGCACCACATACCGGCTATCCAGCCGACGCACAACCGACAGTTGAGCGCCTCGGATGATAAAGCTCGTCGCTAGCTGCTTGGCGAGCGCAACCGTCTGCTCCTCGTCTTTGACCACTCCGTCCATCACGAGCGAGAACGACTACAAGTCGTCAGACTCCATCCAAACCCCATACTCGACCAGACGTACCTCCGACAATGCCTTCTTGACAACATCGACGACCAACTCCCCATTATCGTTGTACATCCCCTCCTCGCGCAACATGTCAATGATCACCTTGGTGCACAGATCGAAAGAAGGGCCAAGTCGCCCATAATTGGCCAGCAAAATGTCGCTGTGCTTGATGTGCACAGCACCCGCACGGATTGCTCGCAAAAACGTTGACACCGTTGCCATGAACTGGTACTCTTGCTCCAGCATCGCTCGACTCGGGGATTGATGATCTGCCGAGGGGTCTCGTTATTTCTTCGTCGTTAATTAGAAAATGTCAACACACCTGGCTCGACAGATTCCAGCCTCGCCCTCGTCGGCTTGACATGATGGTTGTTGACCTTGCCCTTGCCCTTGCCCTTGCCCTTTCCTTTACCCTTGGAAGTCGGCGCCGGCTCCTCTTCCTCGGAGCTCTCATCGTGCTCACTCTCCTCCTCCTCTTCCTCCTCATCGTCTCGGGCAGGCCTACCCTCCTCCAACGCCTCCGCATATTGTTCGATTAAAGACTGTATAAACGCCGCACACCGCTCCTGCACATCCTCCCCTAGCTGCACCGAGAGCGGTTCCGTCGGCAACGAGTCGCCCCGTGTCGATGTCGCTTGGCTCGGACAGAACAAGATGTGCAAGTTCATCAGGTTTTGAAACGCCTGTCCCGTGGTCAGACACGCACGTCCAACCAATATTGGAAACTCACCACGCGTTTCACGACCTCGACCGTATTCGACTGTTGCCCAATGACGTAATCGACGAGCTTCTCGACCAACGAATCGCGTTGCTCCCGCAGCTTTTGTCGGAACGACTCGCTGTCGACTGACGTATCCTTGACGTCAGGCAAGCTCCGCGCCTTCCAGATGACGTGCAGCCCAAGCAAATGTAACCCCTGCTCGACCATCTGGCTCGGCGTCAGCTTCGATACAATGACGAAACACAACGGCACTCACCCGCTCCTCCTCCTTATATCCCAACCGACCCCTCTCGACAAGCGCAGATAGAATGTCCCATGCACTGCTCTGCTTCCCTCCCTCGTCCTCTTCCATCCAAGCACACATGTCTCTCGAACCAGCCAACACACATATCCGTGCACACGTACCGCCGAGCGCGAGCACCTCGTCCTCTGAAAACGTCGCCACCTCGATCTCTTCACGACCAGCAACCGCATCGCGCAGCTGCGTCGCCAGCTCGTCCTCGAGCTCTAAAATCTTGGTGCTGTTCGTATTCGTCAGTGACGTCGCCGCCATGAAATAGCGAACGGCAGAGACGGCCTTGGTAAGCACGGACGGCGAGGAGTGGGTGAGAAATTGCTTTAATATGTCGTCCCATAGATTCGCATACGCCTACAACAACTTCGTCATGTTATTCGTTTAAAAATGGTACACGAGGACGCACATTTATCATTCGCATCTCAAGATAGAGGTCGAGGTGCATCAGTGGAGGGATGAGAAGCACTTGCGATATGCGGTTTTCATCTGTTTGGTACTTGATGAATAGCCTAGGCAGGCCCTTGATCAGAGCACGCGTCAGATCCAACACGATCGTGTCTTCGTCACCCTATGGCGATATAAGTGCCGTCAGCGCAAAAAGTGGTAGGTTACGCACTTTCTTCGCGGTCGTCGACGCCAGCTTAGTGCGACGCAACGACACCACAAACACCTCGAGCAGCGCGGTTTCCTCCACCTCCGACAAACGCCACGCAGGATCAACCGTGGTTCTCGCAGTCTCCACGAGTGAGTCAGGACCGTCCATGTCTTCGTCCCTTCCCGCAGAGTGGTCGAGGAGCAGGACATCCAAAATGCATTCCCAATCGTAGACGGCCTCGACCTCGTCCCACAGCGCTTCAACAGCAAGTACGATCTGTCCTCTCGAGTCGACCCCACTCGACGGGGGGAGGTATATGCGGCGACTTGGTGCACCATCAGCCACGCCCACCTCGCTTTCCTCATCGGCAGCCTCTGATAGCCGGTCGAGTGCCTTTCCCCACTTGACGAGTAACATCGCCAAAGCTTTGACACCTGCCTTCGCCTTGACCTTTTCACCCTTGTTTCGGCCCGGCATGGCCGAGACGCGCTCGTCGGTCGCTTCTTGCCAGATGCTGGCAACGAAACCAGACACGGCCTTTCTGACACGCGCTTCGGCATCGAAGAGAAGGAGGCACATGCGCTCTCGTTCCTCGTCTTCGAGGAGTGCGTTCCCGTCGATGGCGGTGAGGACGCCTATGACGGCGGTGCGTACACTCAATTCGGTATCACCACCGGCCATCTCGAGTAACCGGGGTTTGAAGCGTTCGGTAAAGTGAGTGAGTGAGCTCACGTACTCGGATTGGGCGTATACAACCGACAGTGCTCGTACTGCTTCGAGACGGACGGGGGTACTAGAATCTGAGAGGACCCAACCGACGTACCGGAGATAGGAACTATCGAGGAAATGAGCGGGATAGTGAGTGAACCATGAGCCCATGGCCTTGACACATTCTGCGCGAATGTTGGGATCCAGGTCGCGATACCTGTGAACGAACACACTGGAAACGAGTTGGTGTGGACGGAGAGAGAAATGAAAACGGTGCACACCCATCCACTATTTCTTTGAGATATTCTGCGAGGACGGTGCGTCGCTTTCGGACTTCTGAGGCCTTGCCGTCCAAGTCTTTTTCACGGACTGCGGTGGATTTGTGGACGGCCTTGCGCTTGCGTTCGCCTTCACGCTGTCGACTGAGGATTTCGGCTTCCTTCTCGACGGCGGCAGCTACCTGGCAAAGGGCGGTTTCTACTTCGAGGGCGACGACGGTGGCGGTGTGGCGGAAAGAACGGATTTGGGAAGAAGACATGGCGATGACCCAAGATTGGAGGGTTGTGATGAGATCGGTGGTATAGAGTGAACCGACTTCTGCTGCTGCTAGGACGAGACGTTCTATGAGTTCGGAAAGCGACGCGCGGAAGCGCTTGAAGGCAGGCAATTTGGAGGTGAGGGGATATATTGGCGAGTTTTCCTTGACGGAAGGTGAGCAAGGTAGTGAAGAAGAGATGAAGAAGGTCACCTGTTTGAGCCCCTCTATAAAGTTGTCGAGAGCGTCAACGACGCCATCGTAGTCGATGACTTGGTCGGCATCGAGGGAGTCGTTGGAACCACATGCACGCAATATGCAGTTGATGAGTTCTGCCTGAGCAACGTCGGCATTTTGAGAGAGCGAGTGAAGAAAGTCCTCCACTGTGGACTGAAGTGCGGCGGAAGGGTTGAGCAGGGTGTCTGTAAAGGCTGGTGAGACGGCGGGGATGGAAGCGGGGAAGGGACGTACTGAAAAGGGGGTTATCCGCGGCAATCTTTGTGTCTGTTGCGACCTTTTCTGCATCGAAATGGCCGTTTAGGGTCTTTTCCTTTGCGCGACGCTGTTTTGGTTTTGGCGGTTTGGATGGGGGGGCGGTGGATCTGGCGGTGCGCGGTTTCTTTGCTGTGCCTTTTAGTTTGCGGGATGGAGCGGCGCGTTTCCTTGACTTTGAAGATGAAAAGTCCTGTTTGTCGTTGTCGCGATCGTCGTCTGCATCGTTGTCGTCGTCTCTGTCTGAGAGTTCTGTGAGGTCTTGGTCGTCGTCGGGTTGTGGGAGCGGCGCAGGTTTGTTTGGTGATTGACTTGCTGATGGCTGGGAGTGAGAAGAAGAAGAAAAGGATTATTTTTATTTACCTGAATTAAAATGTTTTACTTGTTTTCTGTCTCGCTGTGAACGGCGAGGGGCAACGACGTCTGCCATGAGAGGGGAATTCAACGAACGCGTCAAATCACGCGTCGAAACTTTTCAATCACCACCCCTCTCTTTTGGTAACTCGACCCCCCCTCTCTCTCTTATGCTTCGACTCTCTCGACTCCGTTCTGTCACCCCCCTCACTCAGATCCGTCTCCCCGCTCTCGGCCAAGCAAACCCGCACTTTATCGACCGTGCCCGTCTTGTAGACCCCTCCCACCCCTCCACCCCCCTCCGTTCCCTGCCCTCCTTTGTCTCTCCTCTCTTTTCAGTGCGCGCATTTCCAGACTCTCTCCTCCAGCACCCCGTCGACTTTGTCCCCATTAACCCCCTCCTCGTTCGCAACAAATCTATTCAATCACCCCCCAGGAGACGCACAAGCTGGGCCGAATATGACGCGACGAGACGACGCACCAAATTCGCCGAAGCTAAACAGATCGCTGATGCCCGCCTTGCCGCACTCGCACAGAGCGGCAGGCCCACCATCCGTCTGCTCTTCCACACATCCAAAAAGGCGACCAGCAAGTCGTGTGTGATCCGTAGAAGGCTTCGCTGCAAGATAGCCACAGCCATCCGAATTGTCGTCGATCACCACGCCGACGCCGTAACATCTGGCCGGTCGGCAGTCTCGGACTCGTCACATCCACCCCTCAAATTAGTCTCCCGCACTCTGCAAGAACACGAGCGGCTCGTCTTGCAAGGTCATTTTCTTTCCTGACCAACCCTTTCGATCACTCATATACACTTCTAGATTGGACGTACGTCGTCACACCTGACCTCACCACATACAAAGCACCGCTCCCCATTCTCGTTCAAGCGGCTCGGAAAGCTCTTCTCAGCTTGAACCGCCAAGCAGCGCGTTTGCAGTCTTCGTGGCGGGCCCTACCCAAAAGCTCAGGTCAGACGCTACCTGTCGATGCAACACATTCTGCTCACAGGGTCCCCGGGACGTCGGAGTCTGGGCCTCGAATGCGTCGTCGCCCGTGTGTCCTTCCACGAATGTCAGAGTCCCCGCGTGCACCCCTGCACCCTGCCCAGCGCGACAATATATCCACCCGCTTGTTTTCGCGTCGACCCGTCGTATTGCCGCACGAGAAATCTCCAGTCAAGGAATGAGAACGTTGATCGACACGATGTTGTTGTTTCCTTAGCTTCATGACACGCCAACTATACATTTCGATACCAATTTCTTGTCAAACACCCTCCGTTCGTCATCTCTTCGGACAGTATTTTTAGAAACGATAGGATATGGCTTCCGAAGAGATGGTCACCGGTCAATGTCACAGCGGAAATGCGGTGGTCACCATATTCATCCCGTGAGCAGCGACTTCCTGGAGGTCACAATTACGGACGGGCTTTGCAGCACCCGAGTCAACGCTACAATGCGATACAAGCTCAAGCACATAATGCCTAGCCACGGTAAATAAAGACATTGCACGGCATATACGACCTGGAATTATTCCTCTTCTGTCCCTGATGAGCGGCAACACAACCATGTTGGAATTGTGAAGGAAAAGGTAACCTTTCCAGGTTCTTCCTGATGCTTGCCATAAGTTTCGTAATACATGCTCAAAGAAGGTATGCGCGCACCCTCAAACCGATCCTCCAAGTCGAGGGTCGACCTGCATCCATTGCCTGTGGTGCCTCCTGTGATGTATGTTCGTACGATGTGATCGACGCCGATGGACGACCTACCTCGCTCGCTGATTGCGGAAGTCCGGTGCTAGTACCACCGCCGTGGTCACCGTCCACACCTGACGGAAGAGCTACGTCGCTCGATGGCCCTGGATTTGGAGGACGCCCTCCAGTGTTAGCTCCACTTTCGCGGTCATCTACACGAGGTCTGGCTTTCGACTTCTTCTTTTTCTCTACCTGTTCCGCAACCTTTCTGACCGTTCGCTAAAATGATAGTTTAGACGAAGCACGCCCATTAGCCTTTTGAGGAACACTCACTGGTATAGCTTGAGCTTTGGCCATTGTCGAAAATGCTCTCTTCGAGGCATTCACGTTGTCTGCTGACCTAGATTGAATGTCGGCAAGGCGACGAGTCTCAGGGACTCTGGTGCTCTTCTTCCACCTTTTCAAAATCCGAAAGAATCGAGACAGCAGTGCACTATCTTTATGCTTCTCTGAGCATATCTCTGGGGCAGAGATCATGGGGTGGACTGGAGGCTGAGATGTGGAGTGGGATGAGACGGGCGGTGGCACCTGGTCCTCACGACGAACAGACGACGCTGACGAGGGGGCCTTTCGCAGCGTCAGCACAACAGCAAAGTCGGAACGAATCGATCACGAACCTCGTCGTAGTTGAACTGATCGTCAGCCGCGAGCTTGGTGGGTGGGAGCTCGACCTGTGTCGTATGATGACATGTTTCAATCAGGAACAGGAGAGAATTTGTACCTCGAGTAAGTCATCATTGCCATCCGACTGGATACATTCAAGTTGGATGTCAGGGTGGACTCAGATATCAAACATTGTTTCAAAATGCATATACTCACATCCTTAAGGTATGATGGTGGCAGGATACCATGCAAATTGCGGAGAGTGATCGTCTTGTCACCCGCAGCCACCACATCGTAATTTGCCGAGATGGCCATAGATGAGACGCTATGGGAATAGTCAATGACAGGTCCGATTTGCTGATGTGTTGTAGTGTCCCAGAACGAGACCGATGAGTTAGCAGAGACAACTATGCATGCGTCGTCGCATGCTAGTGTGATGCAGTACGGGTTATTGTTGCTGTGAATAGACCATTGTGAGAGCATTTTCATGGAGGATACGTCAAGGCAGTGGATTTCGCCGTCACAAGATAAGGCAAATAATTGCTTTCCATCGCCCGTCCAGGCGAGGGATCCGTTGAATAGCGAGTTGACTTCGATTGGAAATGCCGCGAACAGGGTGCCATCGAGACTGTCGTAGATTTGAACAGACTTGTTACACCACGTGGCAGTTGCGATGAATTTGCCATCTGGAGAGAATTTGACTGCAACCACCCAGTTGTTGTGTTCCAAAGGCTCGAGCAGTCGCTCCCCCGTGGGAAACGACCAGACACTGAGCGTCTCGTCAATCGATCCAGTCGCAATTTTCTTCCCATCGGGTGAGATGTCCATCGCATTCACCGCCCCGTCGTGTGTTTCGAACTCGTTGACCTTTTCAAAGCTCGTCGAATTCCACACCACAACTTGACCACTGATCGTCCTGGCCGCAATCCATTTGCCGTCTCGCGACACGATGAGATCGTACACGGCACTTCCAGCATCCATTGGCTTCCCTACCTCCATGCCATCTTCGACTCGCCATCGTCGAATCTTCCCTTCCGCGCCACCGCTCAAGAACTGCTTCCCGCCCAGGAGAAATGCAACCAATTCCACATTATGAGAAAGTTTGAGGTGGATCGGGAGTCTGCCGGTGTGGTCGCTTGTTTCTGCGTCACCATCAATATTCCGCTGTCAAATGACCTAGTTTTCATCACCTTCGCTAGACATTGCTCCGGTATGAGTGGAGGAATGTCGAACTAGCCTGCAGGATTTGCTCTCGTTAATGTTGTCAACTCTTGTCGACGTGCTCACCGCACTTGGTCTTCTACTATTCAAGCGTCTAGCGGAAGGATGAACCTGCCAGGGCCTGTCAACAGGCTGTGCACTTGGCGCTCGCTTTCGCCCACTGCCTGCGCCCTTTACATCCTTTCGGTTCCGCGTCGGTTCCGTGTACTTGCCTCACGAAGTATGAGATCCTCGAGGCTGGTGCAGAAGTGCTCACAACCCACCGTCAAAGATATCGAACGCGATCATTGGACCCCACGCGGTTTCAATCCACCCTGGACTCAATCAACATCGTCCGCTGACAGGCGCTGGCTCGCCGGTGCGATCAGAAGCGGCCGCTCCGCCTCAGCGGGAGAGTGAACGGCGAGGTTGATCCGTTCAGAGAGTGGTAGGTACATGCCAAGATGGTAACTAAGATGGACGGGACGCACGTACCGGAGCATGGAAAACCATGAGGGAAGTGCTTTGCGATTCCAGATCGAGATTCCAGAATGGAAAGCGAGCTTGCCGCCACTAGGGCTCATAATGTCAACTGCGTACCCTCGACGTAGTGCAGACGAATAATACATATGTTTGTCATAAGAACCATGGTCCGCAAAGTGAAGAAGGCTGCTGCACGAGCTCAGGCAGCACGCCGTTGTTGGAGGGATGTTACTCCAATCAATGCGGTCATGCCCCGTGCCTACACCCGCCGAGGTGTCCTAAAAACTGAAGGAGGATCGTGTTCGGCATCCGAAATTCGGGCGATTGAATATATCTACGACGTCACAGAATCTGATCTCTTATCGTACAACAGCGTTTGCATCTTTACTCGATACGCCGTCTCTTGTGAGACTGCTGTCCATATCCTTCTGCAGTCGTCACCCTGAACTTTGCCTGCTTTCCCGTCATTGCCATGCAGGAACGATCAGATGCGGCGGTGAGCAACGGAATGGCAGCATTGTCGTCGTCTACAGATTCTGCGAGTATGATTAGGTGTATTTCAACGTGATGCCATATGATCACTTACCCACGCCGCGACGAACGAATCGAAGCCGCTGTTCATCCTTGACCGAGAAGAGCGCATGATAAAGCTTGTCCGCCTCTTCTGCATCGAGGCCAGATACCCCCTTGTGCTTATCACAAATGACTCCTTCCGGCCAATTGGCAATCTGATATCCTGCCCTTTTGAGCTCTCCCTGCAGTTTGGACCACGGTAGGCGATCATTCGATAAACTGAAACCGATCTCACCTGTGCGTGTCGGCGGTCAACCTTTTCAATGTATCTTTCATGCGACGAGAAGACTCACGGAGCATTTCGGTGAGTTTTTCCTTGATTCGATCGATCTTGCGTGTCTTTTTGGGGTCTTTGCTTGAGATGCACCTGAACATGGATGTCGAGGGTTCTGTCTGGGACATTGGCCTGTAGGAGATGATGTCAGACATATCTCGCATATCGTATCTCAATGGAAGAGGCATAAAGCCGATCAAAGAATGGATACTAACACCAAGTTCGAACTGGAATTGACTGGGGATTCCAAACTAGTACTCGAAGGGTTCTGTTCACCTCGAGAAAAACTTGATGGGGCGAGGTCATAGGGCAAGCGAAACCCGTGCGAAGTCCCGAGATCGACCTATGAGAAATTTGATGATGCGTAGGTAACAAACATTCAAACACTGATACCAATTTATGATGCCAGTTTTCAAATATGCGCTGACGATCCTCATGCGCAAGGGAGCTGTTTGAAAGGATGGATCGCAGACCCGTGTCGTCGAATATGGATGATGTTTCCGACAAAACTCGATCACGTGGATCTGAATGCGATAGAGGGAGCGTGAGATCTAAATCATATTCCAAGGCAGTGATGCTTGTAGGGGTTGGCCCAGGTAGCTTTTGGAAGTATAAGTGAGAGGAGAGTGGTGACTCGCGATTGCTCACATCGAAATCAGGAACCGTTGCAGAGTTGTGTGCAGTGTACGGGGGTGGTGGGTGGAAGTCAGGAGCTTGGGTCGCAACGTTGGTCGGTTGATCAAGAACAGCATTGTTTGTCTGCAATGTGGAGTGGGATGAGTGCAGTGGTGGCACCTGGTCCTCATGATGAACAGAAAACACCGGAGAGGGAGTCTTCTGCAGCGTCAACATGGCAGCAAAGTCGGAATAGATTGATCACGGACCCCGTCATAGTAGAACTGATTGTTATCCGTGAGTGTTGTGGGCGGAAGCTCAACCTGTGCACTATAAAGCTATGTTTCAAACCGCAATGGGAACGAACTCGTACCTCCAGCGAGTCGACATTGCTGTCCGACTGATATTCCACAAGTTCTTTCTGGTTTACATTGAATGTCGGATTGTGGACTAAAATAACAACATTGTTTCAAGATGCAAATACTCACGTGCTTGAGGTATGATGGTGGCAGGACACCATGCAGATTGTGGAGAGTGATTCCCCCCTGTCCCGCAACTATCATGTCATAGTTTTCCGAAATGGCCATGCACCTGGCATCATGAGGATGGTCAATGATGACAAGGCCAATCTGTTGATGTGTTGTAGTGTCCCAAAATGAGACAGATAAAAAAAAAACGGCAGAGACAACTATGCATGTGTCATCACATGCTAGTGTGATGCTGTTGTCGCGGTGAAAAACAGACCATTGTGAGAGCATTGTCTTGGAGGACACGTCCAAACAGTGGACATTGCCATCACAAGACGCGACAAAAAGTTGCTTTCCATCGCCCGTCCAGGCCAGAGATCCATTGGAGCCCGTGTTGCTGACTCTGGTTGGATATTCCGCGAACAGGATGCCATCGAGACTGTCATAGATCCGGACAGATTTGCGATATTCCGTGGCAGTTGCAATGAATTTGCCGTCTGGAGAGAATTTGACCGAGGCCACCCAGCCGTCGTGTTTCAAAGGCCCGAACAGTCGTTCGCCCGTGGGAAACGACCAGACACTGACCTCGTCTTCCGATCCAGTCGCGATCTTCGTCCCATCCACAGAAATGTCCACCGCAAACACCGCCTCATCGTGTACTTCGAACTCGTTGACCTTTTCGAAGGTCGTTGAATCCCACACCACAACTTGACCATCGACCGTCCCAGCCACAATCCACTTGCCGTCTCGCGACACGACAAGATCGTACACCTCGCTTCCAGCATCCATTGGCTTCTCTAGTACCTCCATGCCATCTTTGACTCGCCATCGTCGAATCGTCCCTTCCACCACAGAGACGGATGCGCCATTTCGCCATTCCCGTCTAACGTCACGGCTGCCCCCGCTTAGGACCTCCATCCCGCCCGGGAGAAATGCAACCGAAGACACATCATCAGGAATATCGAGTTGGATCGAGAGTGTGCCAGTGTGGTCGTTTGTTTCTGCGTCACCAGTGGCATCAATATTCCGCTTTCAAATGACCTGGTTCTCATCACCTTCGATAGACATTCCTCCGGTATGACTACAGGAACGTCGAACTAGCCTTCAAAATAGTAGGTCCCGTCAATGTTGTCAATTCAATGTCTTGTCGGCGCGCTCACCGTTCCTGTTCTATTCAAACGGCTCTTGGCAAGTATACTGGGCTGCTAGCGATCAGCACTGAGCGCTGAGCGATGGAAAGAAGGATGAACGTGAACCTGCAAGCTACTGCGTATCATTGACAAATACTAGGCTGTGTACTTCGCACTGCATGCCTTCACTCACGTGTAGCCCCCCTGAAAGGCAAAGTCCCCCACGACATCCACGTTACTAGATCGTTACACAACCCACCCCGTCTTGAGTACTACCAGACTTTTTCCTTCTCACAACTTCACACCAGCCCGCCGCTTCCTATCATTTTCGATCTCCTCGATAAACGCCTTCGGGTTCGGCTCCCGCCCTAAAAAGTCCTATACCCCGGTCGTTAACCCACGTTCGCCCACGACACCCCCGACGTACCTTGAGCGAATCCATATCGTCCCGGCTCCCGCCCACGTACAAAATCTTGTCGCGGTACAACTTGCCAAGCTCAGGATCCAGCGGTGCCTTCTTGAACACTGTCTCGTACATGTCCTGGGCGAACACGAGCGAGTACGTGTATCTACATGAGACATGGTCAACAAAAGGAGGTAGAGGGGGGAACCGTCAGAAGAGAGGAGAGGAGAACGAAACACGAGCACTCACCCATAGTACCCAGCATCGTATCCACCAACGATATGCCCAAATGTGCCCTGCCCAGGCTTGTACTCGGCACCCTGAACGAGTGAGATTTGTTGTCTCAGATCGTTCCAGAGCTTAGTGTAGTCCGTGTTCTCGTCTGGCAGGCTATTGTCGTGCACCTTGAGATCGAAATTGGCAAAGAACAGTTGACGGAGGTAGAACAACCCGACGTTGACGTAGCGACTGCGAGTCTAGGTCAGGGGGACGTTCAGACGAAAACTCGAACCAACTGACCTATCGATAATCTTCGCGATCAGATCGTCCGACAGAGGCTCTTGCGTCTTGTAATGACTCGACATCTTTTTCAACACTTCGGGCTCCCAGCACCTAAGACAAAGTGTTAACCGTGCTCAATGATCCGAATACAACAACTAACCAATTCTCGAGCATCTGAGACGGCGCCTCCACGAAATCCCGCGCGACCGCCGTCCCGTGGAATCGAGCATACCTCGTCCGACTCAGCAGTCCATGGAATACGTGCCCCATCTCGTGGAAGAATGTCGTGACGTCGTCATGCCGCATCAGCGCTGGTCGATCTGGCGTCGGCTTTGCCAAGTTCGCTACCATGGCCGTCAGCGGGTAGTGTCGCTTCCCGTTGGCGAGCTCGTAGCCTGGCAAGAGACCCCACACGGCGGCGTGTGAGTATTTGCCATCTAGAGATGTTCGAACGTGAGCGCGCGTTCAAGGACGGTCTTCGTCATGACGCCTACCTCGAGGGAACAAGTCGAGGTAACAATGACCAACGAAACCCGATTCATCCTTGGCTCCCTTTTCCCAAACTGCAAATTGTTGGACCTCTGCATGGACGTCAGAAAGCAGACTCGCAGAGGATACTGCAAACAACTCACCGGGGTGCCAGACATCCCGTGCATCACCCTTGACCTCGACAAATTGGACTCCGAGTAGGTTCTGGTATATATCGAGGATTGCAGGGACGACGACAGATACTGGGAAGTACTCCTTGACGAGCGCGTCATCGAGGTTCAGGAAACGTTCAATATAGAGGCGATCGTAATATCTAGTTGGGTTACAATGAGACGAAGGAACATATCCAATTAGTAGCATACCTGTAGTCCCATAAATAAAAGTTGTCGTCGATCGGCAAACCTCGCTTGATATGCTCCTCTTTCTTGAGCTCGAGAAGGGCAGCACGTTCTTTAATACCAAGTGGGTCGAGATGGCTCTTGAGTTCGTCCAAGAACTAGACACGCGTCAAAGGGTACAGACAAAAGCCATGACTGGGGACAGACCTTTCTCGCATTGGCAGCACTCTTGACCATCTTCACCTCCGTGATATAATCCGCCCAGGAGTCGTATTGCAAGATCTTTGCAATCTGCCTGCGTAGGCGGAGAGCAGTGTCGAGGTACCCGACGTTGTTGGCCAGTCTGTCATCATAGGCCTGCTGAGCGGCTTTGCGGGTTTTCGGATTGTTGGCGTATTTGAGCTATGTACATATGCAATGTCGATAGAGAGTACGCGTCGGCGATGAAAGAAAACTTACGAGAGGAAAGATGTCGGGCGTCCTGAACGTGACTTCGTACAATGACTCATCGCCTTCTGTGTTTTCTGTGTACCCAGAGATCACGTCCTCTGGAACGCCATCCAATTCTTCGCGCGTGAACGTAATGCGACCCTATCAATGAATGAATCAGACCGACCACGCACGCACAGTCCTTCAAGTAACCTACGTTCTCCTCGTTAAAGTTTTGCTATCGCCCGCAATTTAGCACTCGCATAGACACACACACCCCGGAATCCGATTAACGTACCGTGAATTTCAAACACGCATCGGAAAGCTC
>JBBPOO010000618.1:0-17704 GCA_038091495.1 Leccinum subtestaceum
CCACATGTTCAGGACCTTTTTATTACAGAGACCGCCCTGAGACATTATTACATTTTCGAGTAGTACATGCAAACTCTCGTGCCATTCTCTTATTCCGAATGGATTCGACCCTGTGGGACTCTTTTGATGGTGGAGCAACATACTCAGGCTCCAGGGTTCTGACCTAGATTCACCGTAGGAGATGAATTTAACTGGTTGATCAATCGGTGAATGACCTGTCCCTACTCGTTTGTCGTAATTGAAAGCTGTTTCACTACTGAGCATCTCTTTGTAGCTCAGTGATATTGCCGTGGGGACCCCGCTCAAGGTTCGATAGATGGTCATGGTCATTTGCGTATTCCATCATGACAACCTGGTCCGGGTGGGTTTGTCCTTTTTCTCGACGACACACGACAACTTGAAGTACGTCATGACGAACGTTCAAGTTTCGACGAAGAGGACAATCATTTTCATAACTCGTGTTTCCTGCCCTGGTCTCAGTGAAGCTAGTTTCTATGTATGAAGTGATGACATCGAAATTATCAATCGGATTACTCAAAATAACTGCACCCAAACTGCCATGCATCTTCCCCGGCGTCTGTCAATCTCAGCCGGAGTCGACTCGAGGGATGACAGGCACTGGTCACTATGTAGTATCAAATTTACGGATGGTTTTGAATCATGGACCTACGACGATTATGCATCCTGAGCGTTTGGATGAACGACCGGTCTTGACAGTCCGACGGTCAAAGCCTGAGCGTCATAGTAATATATATTGTAAATCACTACCATCATGGATGGTTTCAACTAATACGTACATACATGACGAGTTTATTTACTCGTTGCGACTTGCATAGGATCGGGTGAGCAGGGGTGGGGGAGGGGAAAAATAAGGAAAGGGAATAAGGGGGATGGGGACCGCCATGGGGGGCCAACGGATATCATACAAAGGACATCTGAGCGCAAACGGGTCAGGTCACGATCTATAGCGCACTACTTGCAAGACGAATTTCCTCCCCTCAACGACTGCCTACAATGTGTAGACAGCCGATTCGGCACCCAACACCTGCTTCCGACAGAACCCGCGCGCACGACACGAATCTAATGCACCAACCTGGATCCCATGTTCATCTCTGACTTCTCGTCAATCACAGAGGACTTTGTTGTGGAGAAATAACTTTCGGGGTTTGTAGACATTGAAACCATGGTATGCTTGTTCGCGGCGCTTTCTGTCAGGCCGGTATTTAGATCAACGGTCGTGAACGGGATCTCGTCTTTGGAATCCTCGAGATCGTTCCCTTTGCCTCGGCGAGAGATGCGGTAAATGAATGCTACGATCACGAGGAGATTGCACACGATTAGAGAGAGAGCGATCTGTCATCACATAAGTCAGCAACATAAAGAAAGGAAACGAGAGTGCAAGACGATACGATATGCCACCGGCATGGCCATCAAAGGAAATTAATCCTTGATCAACCTTTCATCCCCGTCCTCTCTTGATACGACAAGACGAGCTAAAGACTTACTTTGACATGTCCGATGACAACGATTCCGTTAGACTGGACGGTGAAGAGAGCAATAGAGTGGAGAATAGTGACTGCGCTGATCAACATGGATGCAGAGAAGACCGAAAAGATCGTGATACGTTGTTTGTAGTTGATCTTAGTTCGTCGCAAGAAATAGATCGGCAAGACAACGAGCACGAGATCGGAGAAGATGTCCGCTGGAAAGAGAGAAAGGGCGGATGAGACTTGACACGAACGCAAGAACGACTAGCATACTGACTTATGAGCTGGGACAGTCCGACCTGACCAGCAACTTTGCAGTGTTCATCGGCGCAAATGTAGATCTTCTGAATCAACAATGCAATCCACATGATGACAAACGAGCAACCGAACGCAGAAGCGATGCGACGAAGTGGCTGAGACGGGTTTGCGACGCGGACGATGGAGAACAGGATGCTCAACCGACAAGCCCTGGAAGAGAAACGGTGAGCGGGTCCCGTAATCACCCCTACACCAGCACGCCGGATCGAGGGCACACACCAGAGGACACAAACGAAACCCAAAGCTATAATCCAGTTGGTAATACGGTTGATGGGCGGCGTTACCGTGACTGATGACGAACGTGCCAACGAGATATTTAATAGGTCATGTCGAAATAGAATCTGGGTTCTTACGTGAGGTGGGCTGGGTGAGCCATGTTGCCACCAGAAGGAAAATGTCGGCGCAAAGCGCGAACGCGGCCAAACCGTCCTCCCACCAGAAATGGGCCAAATACCAGCGATACATCAACCTAAAGGCAGTGCACGCAATTGCAAGGCTATGGAACACACATGCGACGACTGTAAGAGGTCAAAGTAAGACAAGATGACCAAATGCTCGGCGCTAGCAGTCCTTCCATACACGAAAGACGAGATTTAATGAACTTACTTTTAAGAGAGAGAGACCAAGCCGAAAAGTTCACCATCTTGGATCAGAGTTTCAGAGTTTGAGACACTGTCCGATGAGCGCTGAATCAGAGGAGGGGGAGAAGAATCTGACTGGCTAAATATACCTGGCGATGAGAGCCAGGGTAGCGTCTGCTTGCATGCATGAGGTTGTTAGAGTGTCCCCTGATCACGGCATACTCAAAATACGAGCAGGTCCAGAGACACGGCATTTCCCAGTTGTGAAAGGGATGGATAGGCCTGGATGATTTCAAGACAGGACTGTCAACGATCTTGATGTGAACATACATTTCTGAAAGTGGAAATCTCTTGGCCCACGACTTCAATTGAGACCGCCACCCGCAGCGGGTGCAACTGGCAACAACTTGGATCTCGAACTCTGGACTTGTGTGACTCTGACAACATCATGATGTCCTGCGAACCTCCGAGTCGTCAAGAAAAGAAACCGGACCAGAAGACCTTCACCGCTTACCTGCAGCCGCATCACAGCCCCACACCAATTTCTCGATCACTTGTCCTGGGAGCAGACTGCAATGCCGAGCTCGGCCTCGTCGATTCATGCAGGGGTGTGACGAAGTTGACCTGCCGTCCAAGGCCGATTCCATCGTGCAATAACGATTAATGATGGGCGGGCGCTTCCGTAAGGCTTTCCCCTCCTCCTAACAAGTACACCGTCCTGGCAGCTCTGTATGAAAAACTCCGCCTCAGTGCGACAGGTCGGGACCCATTGGAGTGGTATTGAGTACGATGACGTCGGCCTTTTGGACAAGATCTCCCATCCACTCATCCACCCCCTCAGGTCTCGTCTTTGAAAGAAAAGAAACGGGAAATGAAAACATAAAGGGCTGGGATGAGATGTGCTGCTTGTGCACCGCTCTCAACTATGTTTTCGGAAGGACCCTTAATTTAACTCTGTTCTGTCAGGCATTCGAGAGTCGACTGTGTGACGGAGGCAGAGGGGACGAAGGGGAGAGCCTGCGAGAGTTGCGTTGCGTCAGGTCAGGTCAGGTCAATCGCGTTCGGCTAGCGGGGCACAATTTGCAGATAAGCTTGCACGCTCCTGGGGAAAATCAAAACCCAACTTCCCAGTCCCGGAGCATATACCTTCTTCCTTTACGCCGCTTCGTCCCGCGGAATTGGAGGGACCGTTAAGAAGCCCTTTCAGAATTCGCCGCCGTTCAGCAAACTTGGTACGAGGAAATGATTCCTTCATCCTCTGTCCTTGATGTCGAGCAAGGAACGTTAAAACATGTCGTCGTGGGTGTCTCTCACGTCCCTTCATTCCCCGCCCTCGGAGAGTCTGTCGAGGGTGCGAGGGTATCCTCCTGCTGCCCTCCGTGTGTACGTGATCGCTCAGGGTGATGTCATGATTCTCTTCGCCTCTACCCTCCTTCCCCTGGGTATGTGAGAATACGACGGAATGATTCAGCGACATTTGCTCATTTAGATATCAACGCAAATAATCAATATGCGTGCATGGTTGAATCAATGACGGGTGAACCAATTTGTAGTCAGGTCGTTCGCATGCTCAATGATGGACGTTGGACCAAGGGATAACCAGCGAGAAAAAGGGCTGGCTTCAACGAGTCGGGTAGAGGTAATAATGATACACAAATGGGTAATGCACTACAGCTGGACGATGTTGAAACGTCCAGATCGAAATCCGCTCGTGATCGTTGAATCTTTGCCATCAGTGACAGCTCCTGGGATTATGCCTGGAACGAGCTCCTTAATCGTCCTCCTCGATGCCTGCAGGTCGTTGAATGTTGGACACGTCCGCACCAGGCAAAGGCCACTGGCGGGCAAACCCGATGACGTCCCGGCGCAGATCCTTGACCATCTTTGCTCCGATCTTGCCCTCGCTTTCCGTGGTAGCCACTCGGATGAAGTCCTTAAGCAACTTGGAACCAGCCTCCTTTTGCAACACGAGGGAGAGCTGAACCGCCCGGTGCAAAAATTCTGCGACGACCTTGACGTCTTCCTCCGTCATGTTACGCGACGTTATAGCGGAGGTGCCAAGACGGATACCGCCCGGCGTTTGTGCGGAGGCGTCCCCAGAAACAGCGTTTTCTGGGCGAGTTTATGAATTTGACTCGACAAATGGAGAAAGTGACATACTGTTGATAGTGATGCCAAGAAGGTCGCACACTTTCTCAACTTTGCTCCCTGTCAACCCAAGAGGCCGGAGATCCCAGAGAACCAGGTGGTTGTCGGTACCGCCAGTCTGGAGCTTATAACCACGCTCGACGAGGTAGGCACCCAACGTTTTTGCGTTGGCAATGACTTGGCGTGCGTACTGCTTCCACTCAGGCTGTGAAACCTGAAGAAGTGCAGTCGCGACGGCGGCGATGGCCTGGAGGAAACATAAGTGACGACATATATGGCAACATTAGAAAGATAGACAAACGTGGTTGTGCGGGCCACCTTGACAGGCAGGGAACACAGCATCATTGATACGCTTCTCAAGGTCTTTACGGTTATCACCATCTTTCCTGAAAAAGACTAAACCTGCTCTCGGACCACGGAGGGTTTTGTGACTAAAAAAATTCAATTCTGGAGTCCACAGCAAAGCGAAGCAGGGATGGTTACTCACGTTGTGGTTGTGACGACGTCACAGTACTCGAAAGGACTGTTTAACTCTTGTGCAGCGATCAGACCGCTCGTATGAGCAATGTCTGCCATCAGATAAGCACCCTCTTTGTCGCAAATGGCCCGGAGAGCTCCATAGTCCCAGTCTCGGGGATACGCAGAAGCACCACAGATGACCAAACGGGGCTTGAATATCTTTGCCTGCTTATCCAACACCACATAATCAATTAGCTGTGTCGAAGGGTCGAGACCATAAGGGAAGGATTGGAAATATATTGAGGACGCGGTCATCTTCTTCTTCGCAGTCTATACAAAAGGGGTAAGCCAGGCGTGACAAGTCGGAGGAACTTGGATCATACGTAGTAACCATGGGTGAGGTGACCACCGTCAGGCAGACCCAGTCCCATGAGCCTGTCCTGAGGTTGAATCAGCGCTGTCAGGGCTGCAAAGCTGCGCAGGGTTCAGGTCAGTCCTGCCCCAGGAACGACGAAAAGACGTCACATACTTGGCAGTCTGAACAATTTACAGTGGGGGAAATGTGTTGATCAGCCTCGGAGGGACTCGCATCGGACGGGCTCGAACGGAACTTACGCTGCCAGAATAAGGTTGGACATTGACGCCCCATTTCTCGGGGTCGAGGTTGAACGCTTGCAAGGCCCGCTTGCGGCAGAGGTTTTCGAGTTCGTCAATCCACTCGTTACCACCGTAATACCGTGCTCCGGGAAGACCCTCGGAGTACTTGTTGGTCAGGATCGAACCGTTGGCCTCGAGAACGGCACGGCTGGTCAAGTTCTGTTGAAAGGTGTTCAGAGCAGTAAATCGAAAAAGCAAAGTGCGAACCTCTGAAGCAATGAGTTCAAGTCCAGAATACTGTCTCCAGGTTTCCTTATCGATGATGTTTTGCACTTCCGCATCGGTCTCCGATAGAGGTGCGTACAGGACTTTGTTCTACATCATGATCAGACGCGACCATGCACGATGTCAAAGCCAGCAAGCACATACGAAAGCGGGGGTGGATGTGGTGGCCATGGAGCGTATTTTGAACAAGCCCTGCTTGCTGACGGGAAAACCAGCGGTGGTTGAGAGGGGACGAAGAAAAGAGAATGAGCGCAACATCCTATCTGAGCGTATCAAATTTTCTGTGGCTTGATTCGGATAAAGCCGACCGCAGTAATCTAGTGAGAAGTGAAAACGATGGCGAAGAACGACAATGAAATTCTCAAGCGAATCCCCAGTTGTCCTCGTGATTCCCGGTTCGTCTCGGACGCAAAAAAAAAAAAAGGTCTGTACGTGTATTGTCAGTGAGTGAGAAACATCCCAAGACCACCCTTGAGAATGTGTGTAATGATGCCATCAATATCAATGACCACACCCACGAACCGCCACATCGGACCTGGTACAACAGGTGTGTCAATACTTATCATATGAGGCATCTACAAGTAATCATATCTGCACGTATATCCGACTGCCAAGACCCACGCGGTCGGTCGAGGTGGAGAGCCTATCACTGAGTATTCTTTTTAAACAGACTAAAGCGTTTTCGGTTTCGCTTGGCCTCCAAGCGTCTCATCACCTCTTGCTCGATCTCCTCCTCACTGTCCTTGACCCCCATCGTGTACCAAACCACACTGAGCATGCCGATGACGGCCGTGAGTACACACCTGCGCAGACAATACATCAGACAAGTCCTTCAGCACTGGCACATACTCACCCAGTCATGGCCAAAATACCCTTCAGCTGCCAGCCACTTACTTGTGGGTAAGGACCTAAAGGCAGTCCGGACAAATCCGTCGCAGATGCATGTCCAGCAGCGTTCCCTGATTGAGGGATACCTTGCACCGCACACTGTTCATTGAGGACTGTTGGAAACTGTCCAACAGCTCGTTCCTGGATTTGAAGCGGTGCTTCGATAAACTGCACTGCAAGACCAGACGACAAGTGCCAGTCGATGTGACCTAGTGGAAAGTGATAAGCTATCGCGTGGGACGCGATCGGAGAGCCCTACAGTGGAAAAGCCACGCCCCGGGATTGTCTGCAACAACCCGAAGTGTTACGGACGAGCCGGCTTCAATGGTAATGGTGTCACGGCGCATTGGATTTGCTTGCCCCTCGATCAGCGGAGGGTTCAACGAAGGATCCGTCGAATTATATTGTTCAGCACGGTTTACAATCTGGAAAGTGTGACCGTGGAGATGGCTGAAGCGCAAAGTCAGCAGCGATCATGATTTGAAATGCAAAATACCGACGCACAATGGATGCGATCCTGTGTCAGAGTTCTTGACGAGGATATCAACGACCTCGAGATGATTGAGTATGATGCTATATGGTCCATATGCCTCTTGGACTGTTGCATTGTCACCAAGAGTGAGAGCTGACATGATTGCCGGCACGATGGGAGGGTTATAAACATAACCGTTGAGCATAGCATGGTTCGTGCCATCATCCATGGTTTGGAACACGACCTCCAACTCAATGGTTCGCGAAGCTACTGGTTGCGCGATGGGTACGACCGGGACGAGCGCTGTGTCGTTAGTCATTTCGTAGTCTTGCACAGTCCCCGGGTTAGTGATGTTGTTTCCAGTGGCATACGTGATCGAAGAGGTCACATCTATTTGAGTGCACCTCAGTCAACAGAAAGCAGTGAACTGATAGCGCGGTACGGACTTGTCTGCAGTGTCGGGGGAACGACGTCGAACATGGTTGTGTCCATGTTGGCATGGATCGCCCAGTCGGAGGATGTGTCGTTGCGAGCCTGAACCAGTATGGAGTAGCGTTGTGCAACAGAGAGACTGAGCATATTTGTCGAGTATTCCTCGACGTCTGTCTATATGATGATTATGATTAGCCTCACAAAGGTCGTTGCATAAACAGTGTCAGTCTTACACCGTCTGCTTCAATGACGCGCATTTCATGACCGTCGATCCAAAAGTAGAACATGGTGAATGCTGCCATGTTGATGATCCTCAGCCGGTAGGTGCGACCAGGAACAAACGGGAGAGTTGCATTCTCGTTAAAACCCACTGCAGAGGTTACTGGTGCCGGTGAGGTTCCTGCTTTTGGAGGCAAGTAGGTCGAGTCCTGCGCAAAGTAGATCAAGCCGGCGTCTAAACAAGTACGTGTGTCAAAAAAAGTGGATGTGGTTTGAAAGAAAAATTTCACTTGGAATAGGTTCGTAGCCAAAAGGATTGCTGATGCTCAGGAAGCTTTGTAACAACACGTCATGTTCCTGATGATACCAGTCACCAAGAATTACGGTGAATTCCTCGTCATACTGGTATGTTTCGTTGGATGGATGCAAAACGAGAGGGCCACGGAAGCCGTCGACATATTGGCCCTGATTGAAGAAAAAAAATTAGCCTGGTTTGAAAATGATTAAGGAGTGGCCTACGTGTGAGTGGGCGTGAGCCCAATAGGTGCCGTGTTGTCCAGAGGAGTTTATGGGCACAAGGTAATCAACAGTTTGACCAGGAGGGATGCCACTTATGAATCACGTGACAAGTAAGTTGACAAATTTGGAGAATCAGTGCGAAGAGAAGCATACCATTGAGTGACGGAGAGAGCGCCATCGAACCAGCTGGAGGAGTTGAAGAACATGCCATGGTGGTGGAGGCTCGTCGGGGCGTCGAGAGAGTTAGTAACGTGAATGAGGAGAGAGTCGGACGTGTTGACAGAGAGCGGAGGTGGTCTGAGGAGATAGATTAGTACTGACCGGTTCAAAGAAATAAGGGAGCGCGTACGGCCAGGTATCGTTAATGCCTACGACACGACGGGGAAAGAGACCGTCCGGGTCTGCATCTTGGACATAGGTAACGTTCCACCATAATTCCTGGACACCAGCGAGGGCGAAGGGGGCGAAGGGGATAAGAGATAAGAAGGAGGACAGCATGGGAGGTGAAGCGAAGAGAAGCCAGGGCTTGGCAGGATATATGAACCCGAGATATTGGGCAAGTGTGTTGTAATTATCAGATAAACGAGATCGTTGATCGGATCGGATCAGGGCCGTTCCTGAGAAAAGCACGTCGTGCCTATCAGATTAGATCACGCCATGGGAAATTTTATCAGATATCCCTGCATCCCATAACTTTATATCAACTGAGCCGAATGCCATCCGGCGATCCACAGCCATGCAGAATCTCTTCTCTATCACCATATTTTTCGTGGTCTTCCGCGAGTCTCTCGAGGCCGCCCTCATCATTTCTGTCCTCCTCAGTCTCGTAGACCAGATCCTCCACGACGACACACTCCCCCGCCATGATACCGATGCTCAATGTGCTCCGTCCCCTGCAGTCAACCCCGAGTCCAACCCACCCGCCGCCACCCCACGCACCATCAGAAAGCTTAAGCTGCAGGCATGTATTTGTCCATTGCGCGTGTGTCTTACCTTGACCACCACCCCAGATTATCCTCGGTGCTCTAACGGGCTTAGCTATCGCCGTAGCTATCGGCGCCGCGTTTATCGCCATTTGGTTCACTCAAGCGAAAAATCTCTGGGCAAACTCGGAACGACTATGGGAAGGTAACATACCTCTGTGCATTCCCTCGGAACCCCAGTGTCGACACACTTTCAGGCATATTCCAGTTGATTGCTGCCATCATGATTTTCGCCATGGGCGTTGCCATGCTTAAAATGGAGAATTCACGCACAAAGTGGCGCATCAAGCTTCAGCACGCGTTCAATGGTCAACGTAGGGATGCCCTCAATGTTTCACTCGTCCTCTCACTTTTTTTTTTCAGACCAAGATCGTGACTCTAGAACAGGAAAATGGGTCCTCTTCCTTCTGCCTATGATCACCGTCCTTCGCGAGGGTAATTTTTTTCTCCTTACCATGCTACTTCCCCTGACCTTGCCTTCCAACAATTGACAGGTCTGGAGGCAGTGGTTTTCGTAGGCGGCGTTTCCCTTTCAGTACCTGCCACGTCTATACCCATTGCCACCATCGTTGGCATCATCTGTGGTCTTACGTGCGGGTTCGTCATCTACCAATTTGGCAGCCGAACAAGCGAGTATCTCCTCGGGACTTTCAGCTCAGATGATTGACCCCAATACATCGAACAGCCTTCAAGATATTCCTCATTTGCATGACCAGCTTCATCTTGCTTATCGGTGCCGGCCTCTTTTCGAAAGCCGTTTGGGCTTTCGAGCGAAACGGTTACATCAAACTCATCGGCACCGCTTCTGACGACACTGGCGGAACCGGTCCCGGGTCGTATGACGTCCGTGGCAACGTTTGGCACCTCAATTGTTGCAATAGCGAGTTGGGCAGCTGGTCCGTGTTCAACTCCGTCCTTGGCTGGCAAAACAGCGCGACACGTAAGGCTCGCACAATTTTTTCTCTTAATCACGTTATCGATCGTGTTATCAGTGGGCAGCGTGCTGTCATACGTGGTTTACTGGTTAGCCGTCATGGCCACCCTCGTGTACTACAAGTTCAGAGAGGTAAGACCCAATTTTGACAAACAGGGAAGGTTTGATCATTTATTTTTATTCATAGGGACGTACGACCATCTTTGGATGGCAGTCGGCCAACGGAAAGCGGAGACACGAACGACGGGAAGCTCGAAAGTCCAGCCAAACGGCCTCCGAGTCGGAGAAGAATTCGCAAGAAGAAGTGGCCGTCGCCACTAACTAAAAACGTAATGTGCTCCGCCATGAGCGCTGGAAGTTCACTCGATCCGGTTCGGAACTCCTCGATGAGTCGCTCGGAGCCACGGAATCACGATACTTACGAACGTTTTTGGAGGGTCGAATGCCGTCGTGTTACCCGTTTCTTCATGATTATGCAACGAGTATTGGGATGGACCCTAAATATGTATTTCCTGCCAAGGATTACTTCCTTGCAAGTGCTTCACGTCAATGCCCTCAATCAAAATTGCGTGACTCATCGGCCTGACTCACACGAGGACGTACACTTGGGCCGGGGCCCGGGGGACTCAAATGCGGGACATAATAAGGTTGCTCTCGATAAGCCATGGCATGGATCCGGAGACACGGAAGCAGGGTTCATGACACCCACAAGATACATGATGCGGAATACAGTACTCAGGCTAGTGCCAAAGTGGAAGATCTGACCACTGCCACCTCCGGACGCTTCTGTGGAGCCCCTTTTTCCCGTCCTTCTTTCAACACAGCATCTAATTGTACCAATCTAAGGAGTACTTTGTCGGACATCTGAAGTTCATTGAATTTTGATGATCATAAAATTGAGACCTCCGACCAACTCCACATGCACTGCCACTTTCTCAGTCGGGAATCTCTTCCTCAACACTAGTAGTACCTACTCCGAGTAAGGGTTGTTCGGAACAGCCATAGCCGCGCCAACCAGAGTGAGTCACTGTATATGAATTTGATACACCTGTGAACCTATAGTAGGCATCCACTAGTACTGTGCACTGCATCTTGCAGTAGAATCAATCCAAAGGATCCGTCGGAGGCCTCTTCATTTCCCAATCAGGGTCATTTTGATTATCTAGACTACCAATAAAACCTCTTATGAGGCCTGGAACTGATTAGCATGACAACCCTTCTTGTTTTTCAGAGGCATTCTTGGGAGTCAAATGTGCCAGGAAAAGATTTGACCGAAAGTGAGATTGATATTGCAGAATCATGATCTTGTAACCAAGTTTCACTCATAAACGTTAAACTACAAAACAAAACAGAATTCCGCCTCTCCGGCAGAGATGCCTACTCTTTCTCTTCGGCACTGTACGACGAGGACGGGTGATGACGATACACTGTGGGCGCTTCCAACTGAACTACATGGCGACGACGAGTCCATACAGAGAAAAGAAACAAAGTTTTCCCCAAAAAATAAAGCAAGATTGTTACCAAGCTGAGACAGTTGGGTAATTCCATATGCCCCAAGATGACCCAGGACAGACGTCCCGACGGGCCACACGGATCATATTGGCGTGTTTCTCGGGCTTAGACCGATAGGTCGAGCTTGAAGAGGCAATACAGCAACGTCGCGCTCTTGCAGACAGGGCATTCCGACTTTGCGACGACGGCCTGCGTGATGCACCTGCCACAAAAAGAAGAAAAGAAAGCGTTCATCGCCCCACGCCACGTCCGCAGCGAGAGAACAGACACACCTCTTACAAAACAAATGACCGCATATAGTCGCAGTCAGGTCTTCGCAAGGATCCCGCATACAGATGCGACAATGAAGCCGTGTCGGGCTGTCTGCATGTGATTGCAGTGGCGCGGCCGCATCCGAGGTCGGTGTGCTTCCCTCGTCGGCCGTGCGTGCGATCATTTCCAAAGATTCGAGAGAAGACGATGACGGAAGTCGGAGGGGAGTTCGGCCCGATGAAGGCGAACCAGCGCTCGTGGCTACCAGCATCGCGCGGTTCTCTCGGATATAGTCGGGTATCCCATCGGCCGAAACGAACACGATCGAATGATCATGACTAGACGTCGTCGACGAGCTTGGCGTGCTATTACGCGTCAGCGTCAGTCGGCCGTTCCTAAGCGATGCGGTGAAAGTGGGCAGTACCTTAAATCCGAAAACGCCTCGGCAGACATGGTGGATACAGGAGATGGAGGTCTAGTATCGTTGTTGACAGCCGCGTGGGTTATTCCGGATGCGTGTAACCGCATCTGACTGACATTAATATCGCTGTCATGTTCGGACGACACTGGCAAGGGAGGCACATATAGGGGTATGCCAGCATCCAGCGGTTCCTCCCCGCCAGCGTCAAGCACATTGGCGGCTACCCCACTTATACTCTCAACCTCGGGTAAGATGGATTGTTTGGGCGACGAAGAAAGGGAAGACTCCGTCTGTGATGGGCTGTTGTGAATCTCGTCGCCAGGCTGACCGACTCGAACCATCACCACAGGGGTGCGATCAAGTTCCTCACAAGAGCTTCGCACCGTATCATCCCGATCCATCCCGGGAGTTTCCTCATCTAGGGACTCGGCGTCGAGGCTCACCTGATTTTACAAATCCCGTTAGTACACTGCCAAGCAACTTGCTTGGCACTTGGCACTCACGTTACTACTTTCAGGGTGCTGCTCTATCTCCGCACCTGGGTGCGCGTGCTTGAGGTGCTGCGAAGGGAGATAATGATAAACGTGGCCACCCCAACATGTTATCACACACACCTCGTCCATCACGGCCGGATTTCGCTTGCCCAAGCCGCAGAACACGCACGATGGGTGCGCGGGAGAGTCTGCATAGTGCAACTCGAGAGTGCTATGCTCGACGACGATGCCATCGCAATCCCAGCAGACCACAGCTGGATGGTCCGATTCGACATGCTGGATAGATACCATATCAGGCAAATGGCACCATCGATAACGCAAAATTCTTACGGCACAAAGGGCAAGATCATCGGCAAAAGGCTTGCCACACTTGCTGCACGTCGGATGACTGAGCAGATGATCCTGCATCATCTCATCCGAGCAACAACGAGTCAAACAGAGCTGACACGACACCGATTCAAGGCCTTCCAAGTGTTGCTGAAGTAAGGAAGTGTCGTCGAACTGAGAGTAGCAGTGGGGGCAGTGGGGGCGAAACATAGTGGTACGAACACAGATGTGACTTTGTGAGGCCTCTTCACTATCAAAGAACTCCATGCAAAGCATGCACCGGAACGCAACATTATGGCGATCTGTAGAACCATCCTGATCGTCGTCATCAGAAGAGACTATACTCTTCTGATCATCCTGTGCAGGTTTGTCCGCACTCGACAATCGGTGGCATATTGAGCACTCGCAATGCTCGAGGGAACGCTCGCAGCGACAAGACTGTTCGTCGGGAGCTGCCTCGCCGTCTGTGGGGGTTGCTCCACTTATCGAGTGAAACATTTCTCCCTCGCCCAACGAAGAATTTGACGGAGACGGAGAAGCGGGTGACTCCGATCCTTCATCTGTGTGTTCGGCGGAAGTAGATGCTGATCTCTCTTCCTCAGCATTCTCCGTGGATCCTGCATCCCTTGATGACGACTGTGAAACAGGCCGCAGAGGAGGATCGAAAAGCGTCGACGTGGGGGGCTTGATATAATTGACAGGGTTGTAAACACAGGACACCTCGTGAGTAGTCTGCGAGCCTTGGGTGGAGAACATTGCTGGACAATACTTGCACTTCGAATGCGGAGTTTTCTCGTGCAACTGGAGTGCTTCCGCTCCCACGAAGCTCTGACCACAGAGCGTACACTTGGACGTAGTATGTTTTGCATCCTGATGCAGCCTCCGAGATTTGACCGATAAAAATTTGCTGTCACAGTACAAACACTCGAAGATAGCGTGCTTATCACATTGGTGCTGCAGGCGAGCAGTATCGGAATTGAATTCGCTGTCGCAATAGCGACACTTGAACTTGGGCGAGTGTTCGGCCTTTTGGTGAGCCAAGCGGCCTTCGTACGTAGCGAACTCCTCGTCGCAATGCTCGCACTCAAACGTGCTGTGCTTAACCTTTTGATGAGCCGATCGGCCCGCGTCCGTGGTGAACACCTTGTCGCAGTATGGGCACTCGAATATGGATGGGTGTTTGTCCCGTTCATGGGCCACGCGGCCGTTGTCGGTAGGGAACGTTCGATCGCAGTAGTGGCATTCAAAGACGGGATGCCTGTCTGCGATATGTTGCTCGAGGGCTTGTTGGGATTGGAAAACCCTGCCGCACTTGTCGCAAGCATGGCCGGCATGCTTGGTCTCCTTATGCTAGTAAAGGGTCGTGAGCCGAATCACTTGAATGAGTTGGCATGACGATATACAGACCATGCTGAGGGCTTTCTCGTCCTTGAAGGAGCGGGTTGGACACAGGGTACAGATGGCCATTGTCTCTGTGTTACCAGGGTTGACCCCAGATGAGTCATCATTCCACAGCACAATTTCGGTTCACACGCTCCCCTACTCACTGTCAGAATCGTAGCGGCGCGCATGCGCCAAGTCCCCGACTCTACCTATCTTTTGCACTGATCCTCCACGGCTGATTTGTCCAGTGTCAGAACAAATTGGTAAGTTATTATAGAACCACCGTCCCGCACGCGATGTCAGATCTGAATTCAACAGGTTACCGACAAAGAGCATTATTAGTAATACCGAGGAGATGTGCAGATGCGTGTTCTTTCTAAACGCACTTCTTTCTAAGTAGCAGATCAACCCGGGCAATGTCAAGCCCACATTTGAGAAGACCGTAGTACGCCAGTGTCACGCTTCGAAAATACAGCTCACTTGTATCAATTTGTCCGGTCTTCCCATCAGGGAATCGGCTATATGACCATCGCTGTTGCCCAAAGATCCAAGTACGTGCTCGACGTATCTATTTGCGCATGCGCACACACGCCGCAGGCTCATCCAGCAGCTTCATTCCAATCTCCACTTCAACATGACCGGTTACATAAAGTCGTAACGAAGAGTAACACAAGTACTACTAAAGGCTGCGTGAAACACATCGACTTTCCGATGTCCTCCGCTAACCAGGCAAGTATGTACGGTCTCGATATAGAGGAAAAGTTGGATACCTGCCAGCGATTCGGTGAGATCTAGATCACGTAACCGGAGACATCGCTGGACTCACCAGGATGACTGTTGCAGACAAGCCGACCGCCACTGCGTGCCAGTGTGCCGGGTGCTTGTAAACGTGGCCTAAAAATCGTCAAAGTATGTGGCAAGACTCAAGGATATCGCCTTGCAGATATCATAGGAGAATCTGTTAAAATACTTGCACGACTGGATTCGACTCTGGACACGATTGACCAAATCGATAAAAGTCTGGATCGAACTTTGTCTACTATTCAGTTACCCATGAAGAGTTTTGCACAACATGATCGTCGTATTTTGTTCAAGCTTCAGCGCTCAGCACTCGGACTGACTGGGCGTAAGTGTGAAGTCTGGGTCGCGGGATCACACTGGAGGCTTGGTGTGAATCACTAGGGAGGCATGAGACAATCACTCGCTGGCAGCCGCTTCGGCAAAGGTTGTTGCCAGAAAATATCGTCGAACCCCAGACCAGGGGAGCATACATATACAATTCATAAATCGACATCAAGCACGAACATGCAGTCAAAATCATAGGTTATCGTGAACGAAAATAGCAGTAGAATCAGGACTCGAGATAAATCACCGCTCCATGGTCAAGCCGACGTATCAATGCGGAAGAGGCAATACAGCAACGTTGGTGCTTCACAGACAGGACAGTGCGGATCTTTCAAAATCGCTGTAGAAATGCACCTGCAGCCAGTTTTAGAAACGAGAGGAAATAATTCAAGGTCACACATACTCGTAACAAAACAAGTGACCACATGTAGTCGTCGTCGGTTCGTCGCAGTGGTCTCTATAGCAGGACCTGCAATGGTATGATGGTGAGGGCGTAGGAGTCCCATGCGGACGTCGGTTGTATCCCCGAGGTGATACATGATTCGTTTGCCCGTTGGACCATTTTCGGGCTGGCCGCCTGAGAGCCGAAAATCGTGGTAATTTACTGATACCTGCGTAGTAGATGATGAAAGGCCAATTCATGTGTAGAGCGCAAAATTAACACGTACCATTCGTCTTCAAATTTCCCGATCGCGGGAGCACGACTGGAGGATCGAGGGATGAGTCACTCGACGTTGACTGCCTGTCCCATACAGGCTCCGACATAATGTTGTCTTCGAACCGCACCTCTCGGCGGCGTCCTCGGTCTCCTAGATTAAGTCCAGTGGAAGATAAGATGGGCGATGAGATACCCGGACTGCGAGAGATCGGAGGGGACGGCGGCTCTTGCGCCTGATGTGTGAGGGATAGATACGCTCGCGCCTCGCGAATATATTCAGGCGTCATGCTCGCAGAGACGCTGATGCCAGCCGACTCGGGAGAGATAGAGCTGGGGTATCCTGAGTGGCTAGAAAAACAACGTCAAAGACATACTCGGCACGCGACAACAGAGAGCCTGACCACCACCTTGCACTACCGGTCAATTGTGTAGAGCTCGGAACCAGCAAGCTCAACTGCGGGATGCTGTGATCGGAATTTTGACCTACAGAAAGCGTGCCGTTCATCCCTTTGGATGAAGTTGTAGAGCGGGGTTGGGGCGAACTTCGAGAATCCGCATCACTTGTCATCGTCCAACTCGATGTAGTCGATGGAGACACGGCACCCGGATCCGGTAATCTGACGACAGGAGATATCAATGGAGGCGAACGTGCAAAAGAGCTGCTAGATTCGCTATCCGCGTCATCGTATTCCGCCACAGTTACAGCATTGCTAGTAATTGCTTGAGAGAGTGGGAGCAACGTGGATGGCTCAGGCCGTGGACTAAACGGACTGTCGGAATCGACCGAATGGATGGTCGACGCGTGTGAAATAAGAGGTGTACCAACTGCAGGGAGCGTCGACAAGGGTGAGTGATCAAATTCGGGGGATGCCTTGAGGTCATGGCAAACGTCCAGAGATAGCGATCGGATAGTCGCATTCCACGGATGACCGTTAGTAGGAGAATGCTGCTCGACAGATAGTGTGGAACTGCGCGATTGAGATCCCAACGAGCCACCGGACTCAGCGATAACCCTTTGTGAGGTAGGACTGGAGCATCCGCTCAGACTCGGCGGTAGAGGGATGAATGACGCATATGGGAGGCCAGCACTTCCCTCGAATCCCCAAACTGGGTCGACAACACGGGCACACAATAACGGACTGCAGATTTCGTCATGGAGGGTCTTGTCCTCGCGGTCGGACTCAACATTCGAATAACCCTGATCGTCAAA
>JBBPOO010000619.1:0-17702 GCA_038091495.1 Leccinum subtestaceum
CGCAGTGCGTTCGAACGAACGCCCGCGCGCTCCCCCACCCTCACCCTCTGCACTCGGCGTGCCGGAACGGACGACGACGAGCACGCACCACCTCTCCCTCTCCCTCTCCCGCGCTCTCACCACCCCCACCCTCACCCTCTACGCTCAGCGCGCCGGAACGGAAGACGACGACGCCACGATAGGCAAACGAGGGCATGGCGCAGGTAAGCACCCTCACCCTCTGCACTCGGCGTGCCGGAACGGACGACGACGAGTACCCACCGCACCACCGCCTCACCCTCTCTCTCCCTCGCCCTCCCTCACCCTCACCCTCACCCTCACCCTCACCCTTACCCTCACCCTCTCTCACCCTGACCCTCTCAGCGCGCCGGAATGGACGACGACGACGACGCCACGGTAGGGAGACGAGGGCACGACGCAGGTAAGCCGGTACCGTGACGACGAGAAGGACGGGGAGCAGAGGGGGACGGGGAGACCGCGACGACGATGCTACGTCCCAGACACCACGACGAGGACGGCGAGGACGACGGCGTCAGCGACACCGTGACCACGACAACGATGACGACGACACGGCGACGTTGCAACAGCAACGACGACGAGAACGACGACGACGACATCGCGTCGCGGCGAAAACGACCAGGACGGGGAGACGGCATGGTGTCAGGACACCGCAGACCGCAACGACGACGATGACGATGACGACATCGCGTCACGGTGAAACGACGAAGACGGGGAGGACGGAGAGACGGCACGGCGTCAGCGACACGCACGCGTGCATGTCGAGTATTATACATTAAATAATATTGTATTTTGTAGACTACGTAGTTTACACAATAAATCACTTTCTAATTCTTTGATTCAATGGTTGAATGGGAAAAAAAAAAAAAAAAAAAAGAATAAACTAAACTAAAGGATGTCTGGACGGCTGTGGTGCTGTGCTCTGTACGCGCTGTGAGCACTGACAGCGCTGACAAGTGGGGACCTTTCTGTGACGCCTGTGACGCCTGTAAGTGGTTGCCAGCATTGTACAGCCACAAAGTGATTTACTGATGGCCGGCCTATATGCCGGAACGTTGAGCACTGGCAGTGGGTGAATGTTTTTCTCAGCGGTGCCGAGAACGCTCAGTAATTGGAAGGAGGATTGAATCATGCCATGTGTACTAGCGCTGGCTGTCCTTGGTGTGAACCAACTTAGTAACTGCAGCGGAGCCAAACACCTTCAAGTTTGTGAGAAGGTAGAGTGCTACATAGTGCCACATCCCCTGTTATTTCTTGATTGGGCGAAAGTGAGCAATGTTATCCTTTTTGTGGCTACTAGTCCGTCGCACAAGGAGGTTCAAGGATGTCGATGAGACGGGATCTCCGCCGGATCTGAGACTCGATCCTCGATGGCAAATCGAAACTTTACATTCCGACGATTCCGTGCGGAGCCACACGTGACTGGCACTTGCAAACCGACGGGCTCATAATATTCGCTTTCCAAATCAGGAAATGTAGACCCCACTGCTCTCTTGTAACTCTACTACGCTATAAACATGGCTGTATGGCAGACCCGTTCTCTACTAGATGTCGCCCAAAACGCCCGCTCAGTCTCCCTTCTTCATCGGCGATGAGCGCCGTACGGACCGCCCAGCCGACTCTCCAAGTCTTGTGGACGGTCGGGTGGCACCGGTACGGTTCCTCTCCGCCGGCTACCCTTCCACATGGAGACCCAGACTCCCCTCACCCTCTTCGCCAGGGCGTGTCCATCGCACCCACTGCAGACGGCCTCCCCCGCAACGCCTCCTACTACGGCAGCCGCAGCGCCAACCTGGGCGCGAGCCGGGTTCAAACGACATAAGCGACAGCACCATCGACCAGCTAGTTGCCAGTTTCGATAGGGCCACCGTCGATTCCTACACACCCACTGAAGAGACCTCCACTCGTCAGGCCTTCGAGCGCTGGTCCGATGCCGTCTTGGAGGAATTAAGTAGGCTTGGTGAAGGCCAGGGCGGCGCCGTCCACAAGGTCAGAGACGTCTGAACCAGCAGAATCTTTGCGCGAAAGACGATCACAACGCGCGAAGCTCCCTTGAAGCAGCTCGAGCGCGAACTCTCTATCTCCTCCACCACCAAGCACTTCAATATCATCCAGTTCTACGGCGCCTACATGTCTCCCTCTTCCAACGAAGTCAAGGTCATGATGGAGTTCGGCGCAGGCGGCAGTTTGGAAGATGTCAGTAAACGCATCAAAGAACGCGTTGCACGCATCGGTGAGCCCGTCACAGGTCGCATGGCAGAAGGTGTAAGCTTTCTCCAATGTATCTCGCACTTCCTCCCTTTGACAATATATCCCAGACTTTGCAGGGCCTCGCGTACCTCCACTCCCTTCGAACAATCCACAGGGACATCAAGCCCTCCAACATTCTCATGACCGGTGAGGGTGTAGTCCGCCTGTGCGATTTTGGGGTTGCTGGACTGTGGAGAGCTCGTCAAGTCCCTTGCTGGTACCTTTACCGGAACCAGTTTCTACATGACCGTAAGTTTACATGTGTACATCACGCATCTTCCTCGCTCACTTTTTGCACAGCCTGAGAGAATCAGCGGGAAAGAGCCTGAGTACAGCATTCGAGCTGATGTTTGGTCGACCGGTATCACACTTTTGGAACTCGTGCAGAATCGTTACCCATTCCCTGATGACCTCACATCCATCGAACTTTTGGTCTACATCACTCGGGGGGAGGTGAGACCGTCAGTCTCGGCCACGTTGTTTGCTTCCTTATCATGCCCCTTCTCAGCCTCCACAGCTCGCCGACGAAGCTGATGTGAGATGGCCCGATGACATGAAGGACTTCATAAAACAAACGTATGGGCATCTTTGATAATCGCCTCATGCACTCACCTAAATTGGATACCCTTCAGTTTAATCGTAGAACATACCCTCCGCCCAACCCCCAAAGAGATGCTGTCACACCCGTGGATTGTCAGCATTATGAAGAAAGAGGTCCCCATGGCGAGATGGATCCGTGAAGTCTGGGGATGGCCGTCTACTCAGTCCAATAATTCGTACGTACTCTCTCCTGTATGACTTGTGTTATCTCGCTCACGTCTGTTCGCTTTCCGGATACTTAGCTCTGGCTCCAGGCCCAGCTCTAGCCGGGGTCCTCCTCGCACTTCAACACCATGGAATCTTCTCAACAATAATTCCACTTTTCAATCGCCAGTTCCTTGTTGTGTGTGCAGCAATCGCACTTGTACTCGTCTGCTTTTTGGTCATTCCATTGCTACCCAAACTTTGTTTGTTTCGCAACGATCTACTCCCGATACATTTTACATCGCCTCCTACCCAGTCGCAATATCACGGATGTGTTAGTGTATGGACAACCAGTTTCGAATGTCTGAATGCTCTCAGTTTGAATTTGCCAGTGCTGGACTGCGTTGAAAATAAAATAAAAAACTAGCGTGTTTCGCACTCCCGGACTAGACCTGCGGACACATTCAGTTCCTTATTAGTGCGCAAGGGTCGTCTGAATCAGATATCAGTTAGCAACACAATGGTGCATCGTAGTCCTGTGAGTCCCGGGATCAACCCCGAGTCCAACCTTTGCGAATATAACCCTATACCAGTGTTTGATTGAGTTACCGACGTCCACGAAGAGAAAGAATTGAACCCAACTTGGAAGCTTGAGGGTTGCCGATAGTATACATCGACTCGTGAGTCGCCAGCCCTGATGCCGTTTCCCGGAAGTCTATCGTAAACACCTCAGAAGCCGCACCCGGCCCTGTGGGTGGCACACGGACGGTTATGAAACGACCTCCACCAATCCGGAGCTTCATATTGAGTCGAATCCACTTGTTTTACGAGGTAACAAATAGACGTACGAGAACATGTTCACGACACCGGTGCAGAATGAAGCACTGATAGCGGCATCGATAGCGCTCCCACCGTCCTTGTCAACCCCGATGTCCGAGCAGCGTTTGTTCTCTGCTGCAACTGCGCCGTGGCACCTGACCCGAACTGGTATCCACGGAGCACTTTGCCCGTATTACATCTGCGCATGACTTCTCCCGCGATTTCGAGGTCTGGAAATTTTACTGTATCCATTTCCGCGGTACTTACCTATCAGTGGCAGAATTCCTCGAAGTTCAATCCCGCCGACTTGCACCGTGGCCTTTGGAACTGATGTGACCCAGCTGCGCTTCAAGGATGATTCTGTCCGGGATGCCCAGTTGTTCTCCATTGCTGCGCGCCTTCAAGTTGATGCGCTTGACGCCGCTTTCGTGCCCCCTCCTCGAGCTCGTCTAAGGCCCCGCTCGCCTTTGCCTCTGCTTCGAATGCGGGGTCTGTTGCCTCCTCCTCCTCTACCCCCCTCCCATCCATCGCGTCTTCTGCCGCCGCGCCCCGCGCACGATCTGATCTGATCAAACGTTTCTCCAGTTTCTCCCACATCACATCGATACCGCCTTGTCGCCTTGTTCGTGAATCATTAACTCACTAGAAGGTCAACGTTGAGTATGTCCGCTTACGGTGCCCTTTCACGTCCAGCGAAGTCCACCAACTTCCATCTTCCCGCGACGGCGTGGCGCCATCCACGCATCCACGCCGCTGTGACTGTCTTCCACCTTGACCCATCTGCGATTGGGTCGGCCAGTGGCACTGACGCAGGTGTGGAGGACACCAAGGCCTGTTCAACTACCTGCATGCCGTCTTTGCAGACGAAGTCGACAAGGGACTCGCATATCCCCAAGAGGACATGTGCGACCCCGAAACGTTCAAGGCATACTTTTTTTGCCGCGGACGTCGTGATCGCTCTAAGGGCTGGAATTGCGGACAACCCCAGGCCCGCAGACTCTGAGACGGGCTCGGCGGATGGCGGGTCGACCGTGGGACGCTTGTATAGTCGAATTTTACTATGTGCGTTGATCATCGTTTCTTCCTTAATAATTGTTCGTTTAGCGACAAGTTTCATAATACACCGTACTGTTGTTGAACGCCGTCAACGTGGCCATGCCGACAGGGTCTTGTTTCATTCTCATTCTCATTCCTAGTCTGTGGGTCCCGTCGTGCCAACCCTTGCCTCCTTGCATCGGTATGTCGTGTACACGTCGCTATAGTCTCGAAACCTGACGTTCCGTTTTAGGAAGCGCATGGGCTGACACCCGATGCAAATGCTTCCTAGAACTGATCGACACCCAAAATGGATGGTGGACGAGACTAACGTCGCTGATCGTATGCGCGTACTTCACTTCCGTCTAGATCAAACCCAACTATCCAGGCCGCTCTTCGCATGTAAGGCCCTTTCCCCTACCCACCGTTACGTTCCAAATCCTGATTGCTTCCACCGTATATTGCCGTCTATAGATTTGCAACGCGGGCTTCGTTGTCCCCCGTCGCAGCGGAACGGCGGCCGCCTACAACCGCGTCCTCGCACGATCGTTCTTGTACTACGCACCGCGGCTAGGGTACCGGGCGAGCGTGTTCAACTTGGTGTGTGTCAACAACATGGCGAGCGTTCGCTGTGTGCCATCGCTTTCTGATGTGTCGTAGATCTATATGGATGACATGTTCTTCGCATGATGCAGCATCTGGGAGTCACTTGGATTCGTCAAGGCAGGATTAATACCCGAGGCAGGAGGACTCAAAACGGACGGATGGGCCAGGGGAAGAATGACATATCTGGGGTTCGTTGGTGGTAGGGAAGCAAAGTGATTGGGAAAGACGTCCGAATCACCCTGACGTGCCAGTGCATGCCACTGGTCGGAAACATAATTTGTTGCATGCCGTATTCGATCACTTAAAAATAACACTCCTCGACCTGATTAAAATATCCAGAGACCGAAAGGCTATTGCATACGATCCTGTGCAGATTAACTAACCCAGAATTCTGCGTCATACTGATAACCAACGCCGATAGAGCGCTTCTGCAAGGGGGATCGCACCAGTCGTAACATAGATTAGGGAGAGGTTATAAGCTGCTTCCCGAGCCACAGAAACGTCCTACAGCGACCATGTGTTAGACAGGCCAGAAAGATAAAAGCCCTAGGGCTCACATCATCCTTTCGACCCTCAACTAGCTGTAGTACCTTCTCGTAGTGAGTGACCGCAAGGGTATGCAACCCTAAATGACAGTCACGCATGAGGCAATGACGAAAAATAGCAATATCGTGGACGCCCACCTAGTTGTTGGAATGCCCTACCAAAATTGAATTCGATCTCCGGGAGAACATGTTCTCCAACTCGTCTTCGGGTGGCTCGATATTGTGACAAACATGCCATTCCCTTGTGGAGCTTTCGTCTCAGCAACGCAGGGCTTGATTATGATCACACACCTGAGCAATGAGATGGTTGCGATTGTCTGCTTGACGTTGCATCGCCCTCCCCAAGGACGAAAGGGCAAGACACAGGCACACGATTGGATCCTCCTGACAATAGTCATACCCATGCAATAAATAGACTAACTCGTCATCAGCACACAGCTAGTTATTTCGTCCAGAAAGGTGTTCCCTCACATATTGCGCTCTGATAGCTCTTTGCCGCGAGGCATAGTTGTCCATACAGGGTGACTGGAAATGGATTGTTCTTCGTCGGCAGCCACAGACGTTTCTTGTCAGTTGTGGGAGTAGGGTCGGCTGCGTCGCCGACATCATCGACATCGTCTTCAGGTATTCCAGAGCCTTTGATCACTTCATCGCCAGCTGACTTGACGGTTGCCAAATGGTAACGTTGACTCGAACTGTTCCACTTCAAGAGCTCTGGTGTCTTCACGGCACCATCACTCAACCGAACTTCTCTAAGCATGTGTTTCTGTAGTGTGGAGCTGATGAACGAATCGGCGGGCCGCAAACCGCTGGCGAGTGAGGACAAAAGTATGCGAAGAGGCTCATTGTTGAATTGATAAGCGTTGATCAATTTCCGGCACTGCTCCACGACAACGGCGTGATTCTCGACAATCGTTGCGCATGCTATCGTTGATTATGGAATGAGCATTCGAGGGCAAAGGCTCACGAATACATACTGATAATTGCGAGCCGGATAGTCACTTGCTTTTCCTTGCTTCGGTACCCGTTCGACAAAAGAATGTGACGCAAGACTTCATCGGCGAGTTCATACTCTCCACGTTTCGTCAATATGAATGTGTACTGTGCACCAAATATAATTTTAGATGAGCCTTTTCGAATGGAGCAATCACGCTACCTGCATGAAAAGCCGCAACCAACTTTCAAACGAGACGCCACGAAACGAGTCGATTTTTTCGGATTGCTGACCATCATCTTTTGACTTGCGCAGCCGCTTGTCCCGTTCTATATCGATGAGCTAACAAAACACAGGAAAGAGGAACCTGATACAAACCAATCAGTTCCAGCCTCGAAGCCATTCTTTCTTCCTCTAATTCATCCTGATGTGGTTGTCGTCGCCTGGGAAACATACCCCGAAAATCGTCATGCTACTCGGAAATCAGTGAGTATGAAATGCAAGAACACGCAACTCGTACCCTGCTCGTCAAAAACAAATTCCGTGTCTCCCTGAACATCTCTACAAGTTTCTCAGCTTCTAACATCCACTCCCTTACGATTTCATCGCTGCAATCCGTGCTCAGGATGTTGGGCCACAACTCTTCGATCCGTTTGTACCCAAGTAAGACCTCTTTCTCACGTTGTTCCTCGACAGCCCTGAGTTCAGCCAAAGTGAGTCGGCCGTGTTTAGTGGCTCTTCCTTTCTGTCGAACATGAGACTTCTCGTCAAACAGGGAAGCGCCGGGCTGGGAACTCGAAGACGCATCAGGAAGTGGCGTGCCTTCCCCTTGGCCAGGGCGGCGTTTCCTAGCGTCAATGACTGGGTGGCGCCGATCAGTCCCGCCCAGTAAGTTACGATCGAGTGAAAAAATTTACCTTGGTAAACAAGTTCAAGTGCTTTCCGGGGTTCATCCATAATTTCGTAAAGCTCCGCAAGTTTCATCTTGGCATCGGTGTTAGTGGGATCCGCGTCGATGACTTGTTCATTGATTCAACAATCCGTGAGGTGGCTCATAATTGGACAAACCTACCCTGTTTGTAGACTTCAGAAGCTTCACGTATGTCACCTTGCATCCTACGACATGTGGCAACTTGCATGAGAACGTATAAACTGCTTGTCTACAGAAGCATCTGAGGGAGACGTTGATGGATAAAGTAAAACTAACGCACCGCAGGGTCGGCACCAAGGATCTCATAGATCGGACCGGCATCGGAATACATCTCCAGTTCGAAATATGCGTCGGCGATTTCTCCAAACAAAACAGCGTAATCTAACACATCTTGTGACAAAACTATATCGGCATGCATCTACGGCAATGTCATGGCTTCAGTCTAGCCCTACGCTCTCAGGAACGTTGACTAACCTTGCCTTCATCAGTATCACCCATTTTTGTTCTGGCGATTGCGAGTCGGTGACGGGCATTTATATCCAGTGGATAGTACCCAGGCTGAACGTCTCCTGCCCGTTGCACGGGATCCCTTCCTTCTTGGCCAGGTAGATCATACTCTCGGTCGTCTTCGCAGACATCCCAGAACTTCTGGATTGCTCGGCCTTGAAGCCATCGACAACCATTTCGAATCGTATCTATTGCCCGCTCATATTCGTTCATTGTGTTATAAAGATCTGCCAGGACAAGCAACTCGATGAAGCCAAACCTCGACTGATCATTTTGCTTGGATATGGATGGGTCCAGAGCATGACCAAGAGTATTCAAGGCTTGATTGTATTTTAGAGCATCCTGATAGAGAGATGAGCAGAATGTAAAATCCCCTAGCTCGATGAGAATCGGCCGGAGTTCAGTAAGAACAGTGATGTCATGCGGGAAACGTTTCAGGATTGCCAAGAGAGAGTGACGAGCCTAACGAACAAAGGCACGGATAAGAGATACAAGAAGACAAAAGTCTTTGACACGCTTACCGTCCGGAGATCGTGCATTTCTCCAGCGAGGCTCGCACGATCCCAGAGGGCGTCAACGTTTTCAGGGTCGAGGCTGCACAGTTTTGTATAGCAATACAGCGCTTGTTGGTTGAATCCCAGGTCCCTGACGATATTCTCAAGACATGAGTTTGTGTCTCGGAATGGAATGTTACCTGGATTGCCTAGCCAAGCGCTCCCACTCCTCTGAGTCACGCCTAAGATGAGCAGCCATGATGCGTAGCTGAAGAGCTTTCTGTGGTTCATGCTTGTCTTCGTAACACTGTGCAAGAACAGTCCAAGCGGGGATGGCTCGTGGCTCGATACGGATAACCTCTTGCATCACTCGGATGGCTTCATTGAGGTTGTTGTCAATGTAGGCTTGATTGCCTTCTCCTATAAGCGCTCGAACTTGATGCGAGAGCACAGGTCCAACTCTACGCTCGCGCTGTACGACAAATTCACAAATTAGAATAATAGAAAGCAGAAATACGCCACCTTTTTGACTTTCCTCTTTCCAATACCAGAAGCCTCCCGCAGGTCATCTCGAAACAGAGTAGTCTGGTCGTCAAGACGCATATCCCACTCTCTCTGCAACACGCCCGTGTTCGAGACGTCATCTGCCGTCCGAATGCTTCGAACTAGGGTTCTGTGCCAACCGTCAAACGCGATACATGTCCACGGTGTGCAGCACGTACTCGAAGTCTGCGTCGACATCTGCCTCCCCAGATTCGGGGGTTTGATCATCCAAACCTGACTCTCCATTCTCGGAGGAGTCAGATTCGAATTCCTCGCTCTCGTCTGTGACTATGTCTGAACCGATGGAAAAAATTGTGACGGGGTCGTCGGAGTCGTCTTCGTCTGGAAATTGTTCGTTCGTTCTTCCCTTAGGAGAGATTCTCAACATTGTTACAAATGCTCACAGATATCGTGCTCGTCGTGCAAAGTCATGAACGTGAGAGGTTCTCGAATTATCACTCCGCTTAGCGCCGTGACCGTCGTTGTCACCAAGATAGGTTGACCAACCCATCCTGAGTTACGTTTTAATTTTAATTTCTCCTCTACAGTGTATGTAATTGGTGTACATAGCTTGTGATCTATCATGATAGATACTTACCCTATTTTACAAAATTTCTTTTTCAACTTGGCAGGTACGCTGACCCAATCGTGCAAACTAATTCATGCATTGGCATGTTTAACAGCCCATTCTGGAGTCAGCGTTGGGTGCAGGATCCCTTGTTACCACCAAGAGCTTGGACTGACAGGACAAGTCTGGAATTCGACTTGGAACGTCCGACCCTGCCTCCGGAGCCGCCGCGACCGCGGCCATTCGGTATCAAGCTTAGAGAACGGTTCGATGGGTTCATTTAGCTTATGGAATCCTCAGGGACCATACCTACCGTCATGTTGTGCGATCATGACTAAAATTCATGACCCTGAATAGCCCGCCTCAGGTGTCGCAGTCACCAGTGGTCAAGGTGAGAGTGAGACTCTAAGTTCACTTCCCCACGTTCAATCGGACCCCAGGGTCACCTAAAATTCAGCGCTAACTTTATCTAGATAGTTATTCCGTCCGACGGCGTGAGCTTCGGTCTGAGTAATCCTTGGACCATGCCGTGAGCACATCGCTCTCCAGAAATCTAATATATCGCATAGCCCTTTTCATCTCGGTGTGGTCAAGGCTGTAGTTTCCTCGCGTCTGACGATTCAAACCATCCTCACTTTGTGACGACAACTATGGAAGTGGAGCCCTGGTCTGCTACAGTGACAAGTGAGTTTCGACCCTCAGTTTCGTTGTTCCTTCTCACTCAAGTTGATGTGGAACAGTCCCCTCGACCGTTATGCACGCTATGGCTATTCTCTCCACGATGTTCAGACTATTATATCGCTGGCATATGTCCAGATTCTGGTGGGAGGACACATGGGCCACACTGGCCCTCGTATGTGACATTCTATGTCTCGCTAGCGTCTGGATGCAATCACCTCCGGATTTTGGTGAGTTTCCGTGCTATATGACATGCGCATGACAGAAACAAAAACGCCGTATTCAGATGATATACAATCCCAGACCAGTGACATATCGAATTGGCTACTCTCGCTGAGCATCACATCCGTCCTTTGGTAAGAACGGAGATCAGGTCAATCGTGAACTAACTCCCACATTCACACCACGTTCGTAGGTTCACTCGGCTGAGTATCTTGTCTTCGATCGCCCGGCTAGCAAATCCGACGCTGAGGTTGCAACGCGTGGCATACTGCATTGGTGCCGTTTTTATAGCTATGGGGGCAGGACTCCTGGCCCAGAAAGTTTTTATCTGCATAACGGATGAATGCAGGTTCTCAATTTCGGTGACCATCGCCCAACTCGCCAGTAAGTAATTCCGCCCCCTCCTCTGGAGAAAAAATAGGCCAACTTCGAACATTGAAATTGGAAAGCGGACGTCATCTCGGACGTGATTCTCGTCCTAGCACCGGTACAGTTTCTCCGAGGCATCAAGCTTGCCCGCAACCCTCGTATCCTCATCCTCTCCGTGTTTTCTGCCCCCCTCCTCATCTCCGGAGTCACTATCTTACATTCCGTTCTCCTGTTGCAAGGTGTTTCAAGCACAACGTTGATGATTGGCCATGTAAAGGTAAAACGTCTGTTACTTCGTCCCGAGAAGGCCGTATCATGAACGTTTTTCATTCACCCAGGCCGCGCTCTCGTTACTCGTGTGCGACGCCTTCGTCCTCGTCACGCTCCTCTATCGCCTATTCCAGAAGTCGGGAGATTCCAGACTCTCTATTGAGGAAGACTGTGGTGGTGGTGGTGGTGGTGGTGGTGATGCCGAGTTCACGACCTATATCGACCTCCCTACCAAGCTTAGCTCGTGCGTTTACCCCCTGACGTCCGGATTACACAGTAGACGGGACGCTTCCTTATATCCCGACTTGAATTCGCCCATTCTGGACGTGTCAAGGGGATCAAAGTCAGACCCGTCCCAAACAAAACCTGTGCTGCACTCGGAGGAGCAAGATATGCGAAATGCCATCACCGTGCAAATGAGGTGAGGGCGAGGGCTTCCGGTGATGTGCTGCAGGCAGCACGCCCCTAGGTAGACACCATTTGCTATTCAGGGTCTTGCAGATTATCTTTGCATCGTGAGACATTTATGCATGTACCATAGGAACGACTTCATAATAATACGACACTGGCCGGTGGTTGGCATTACAGTAATGGTTACATACTATCCTGCAATCCAGAGATTCCCAGATTCCGAAGCTGTTTCTCACACGCAATCTGATAATGCCCCACAGTTCACATACTTGAACAAACACCTTCACGGTTGCTACATTTCCACAGGTGTCATCTTCAGCCACAGACCGCCCTAGAATAAGGGTAGTTCGGCGATTTAACGGCTCCGGAATGAAGGGAGTATGGGTCCATACCTTGGCATGCAAAGTCAAGTGACTCCTTGGATGAAATTGTTCGATCGCCTGTCGTCCTTCTCCATACGCCCATGCAGCCGGAGGGCGGCATGCGGGGTCCAGAGACTCGAGGGAGAGAGAAATGGCAGAAAAATGTTGCAACAGACGAATTAACATAAACGACATCTCGTTGTACGCAAACTGTACATGGTAAACAGAGTTACGAGAGTGTCAGGTCATTGTGCAGAAAAAACGTACTTGTTGTCCCAGGCAGATACGTGGACCCGCATTGAACGGCAGAAATATGAACGGATTGGGTGTCAAGTATTTGTGCAAACGGTCGTCCAGGAAACGGTCTGGGTCAAATTCTAATGCATCAGGTCCCCACAGATCCGTTCTACGATGCATTAATAGGACGGAATAGGTGGCCCTGGAATATGTAGTTGACGCAGGTGACTACATAAGAAGCATTAGAAGCTCACGTAGTTCCAGCAGGCACAAAGAACGGCTTCGCATTTGGATCTGATGATTGCCAAGTTGTATCCTTGATGCTCTCCCTGTAGCACGTTAGCTGGCGAGCACTCCAATAGGGAGACAACGCACCGAATGTTGTATGGCCTGTTGTCACCGGCAACGTTAGTAATGCCGAAATTGAAGAGATAAATAATGTACATACACGGCAGGGAAGAGCCTCAGTGTCTCTTTTGAAAAAATGATCAACGCATTGAAATCGCCCTTCAGAACTAATATCGTACATACCATTCAAGACAGCTCTGAGGAATTTCATTTCCCGAATATCGTCATAAGATGGCCGGCGCATCGGACCAACCTTTGCCAGAATCTCTTCCCTTAATCGACGCAAAACGTTTGGGTACATTGCCATCAGATAAATAACAGACGTCAAAGTCGAAGCGGTCTAAGTTATATCAAGTAAAACGCGCCTTCTGACAAAAGAGTTCAACTGACCGTGTCTCTGCCGGCTAACAAAATGTTCAGTGTTTCATCTTTCAGAATCTTGACATCTAAGGTGAAGTTTGGGAAGGGATACTGGCAATTCCTGATAATTCCACACCTGTTGTTTGGCGTACCAAGTGGTCTAGTAAAGTCTCATCCTCGGATTCTTTTTCTGCATTCGAGAATCCTTGGGACGCCTCATGCTTTTCTATTGCGTCCTTCAAGATCGGCTCAAGGAACGCATCGACGACCTTCATCGGTTCCCGAGTAGGATCTCGAAAGAATTCAAACAGTGGCCACGTGCCTCCGATCGAGTTGCGCATGGCAAGTGCATACTGGGCTGCAGTGAATGCGGCTGCAAAGTCCAAAGTCTTGTTGGAGCTCGCGGGTGCCGTTCTGGAACCAGAGACATTGAAAGGATATGGTAATCCAGCAGCCAACGTGTCAATGCAGTGTCCAAACAAGAATTCCGATGCAGAGTCGAGCGTGAAACGTGAGACAACATCCTGGTACGCAGGTATATAAAGCATTAAAAGAGTGCAGTTCGGAAGACGTACTTGAAAGTCTACTGCCAGGCCAACTCGAAATCTATCTTTCATCACTGCAATCGTAGTCTCTGCATGACGATCGAAAATGTCGAAATGACTGATTCTATCGATGCTAAAGAATGGACGAGCCATAGCACGATGGACTCTGAAAAAGCGTCGACAAATGGCACATTGAAATGACACAATATCCTCACCTCCATGTATCTCCTATCTTGCTTGTCAGAAAGCAGCTACGTAAGCGTAAGATTGAAACCTACCATCCGAGTTGAATACACCTGTTCCCAGCACACTATTGGCCGTTTCTTTGAATTTGTCACCTGTGGAGAAATTATACCGGAAATCACAAAGCAGTGATCAAGCAGTTCATACCTTTGACGTAGTTATCAAAATCGGTGGCCAACATAGCCTGACGATTTGAAGATCGTTGAAGTTAGTAATCGATAGTTGACAAGCAGCAGGGCCAACCTTAATGACATGGGGCTCCGTTGTAAAAAGGATGTCTTCCCACAAAAATCTTAGGTTGACAACATGCCCAAGAGGCTGCATGTGCTCGCGTAGGGCCTCCCCTGAGACACCGACGTCCGTCAACGTTCCATCACGGTACCATGATGAATTTGAATTTGTAAATTACCTATGTAGTCCGTTTCTATCCTACGGATCAGCTCGAACAGCTTGTCCACATTTCCGGGCAGGTATCCTCGAATCTCGGGTATTAACCTCGCTCCCAACGCTGCAGCCCTTCGACGCTGATAGATTTTGATCGAAACGACGTGCGCGGTCTGGATGGTGAGAAAGGTGGCAGTCAGGAGGGCAACAGATCCTCCAACAGACAGGTATATGCCCGCAAGAGCGAGGAGCCTAACCACAACGACAAATAAGCCGATGATGGGCAGGATGGACGAGACAATCCAACGGCCTATGTAGCGCATGCCGGGCGTGAGCTCCATTGCGACCTGCGTTTGGCGAGTCCAACAGCACAAGAAAGAAAAAATCGAACGGTTGGGCTGTGCGGTCCGTAGGCGCTCACTGGCAGGATGTTACAGGGCACGACCTGCCAGCGAGTTGACCTATGCTAGGAACACTTTCCCATGATGCTAAGTTCAGGGAGGCCAACTGGGGTTATACAAATAGATATGATTACTGAGCTTCAGCCCTTGAATGCCGACAATCAGAGGGGGAAGGATGAATTATGAGTCAATGACGGCTGCTGCGCTACACCGTGCAAAGCCTGAATGGCAGGTAGATATCTAGATCGAGGGTCACCGGTTTCAAGATGGAAGAATTCGGAACTGAACGTGAACCTCAAAGTTATTTTCCTCGGAGTTGAATTATCAAAGCTTACGGACTCCCGGCACAAATAAAATTCTCGGTCGTATGATACTTATATCTTTCCCACACTTGCCACGGTAAACAAACGGCACAGCCGACGACTAAGTAAAAGAAGGAACGACTGTCTTCCTGCCCAAAGGTCTGCCTACGGGAGACTAAGGGCAAAAGGAAAGAAACAAGAAACAACTATATAAGACGACCCGCGCAAGATACAATCTTGGTGGAGACTCGCCATCGAAGACTATATGGTACAATAAATAGAAACCGTGAAACAGTATCCGTCGTGTCATGAGGGATTCGTGTTCTATACTACTCGTTTCGTATTCGTGCTTCGTCAGGCCGTCCCTCCGCTTCCACCGTCCTGATCAAGCCTCATGGCAAGTTGCGCATGGGCGTGTCGCCATACTGGGTTGCACGGCGGTCCCATCGGCCGTGCAAAGGCTCACGGAACGCCTTGTTCGCAATCGTGAAAAGAAGCGACGTCACAAGCAGAGCAAATACGACGAGCCAGCTGAGCCATGCAAAGGCGAGCATGGCCGTGAGAGCTCGGCATTCCCAGAAGAACCAGCATGAGGACAGATTCCCCCAGTAAACGTTGAGTTTTGGAGGGTTGCTAGTATGCTATAGATTGGACGATGTGTCAACAAACTAGTTGGTCGGAACGCTTAGGCTACTCACGGTGGCAACGGCAGCGCCAACCAGCCAGAGGATGAAGAAAACAAAGAGGCCAATGAGCTCTGCCCCAAAGGAACTGAAGAAGCGGTGTTCAAGCCTGTTGTGGATTGTGCGAGCACTGAATTCGATGGTAAGCTGGTGAATAGAACCGTGAACAGAGCTGGTCTTACACGAATGGTGCCCAGAAGATGGTGAGGATACTCGTCACCAAGAGCTCAATGACCACAGGGTCTGGGATGGGGGTGACCTGCGATCAGCGGGAGCGAAAACGTTGCGAGAGAGGGACGCCTACCATAGAACCGAACTCCAAAGTTTGTGGGATCATACGAGGGTATGTGAGTGGTGTAATGTATCCTCACCGCGCTCAACGCCATCGTCACAATTGAGAAAAGAAACTATAGGACCATGTCAAGTATAGTGCACTGTATGAACGCGACAGGCTTACCAGGAGGATGTACAACCCAAAGCGCACAGAATGGATCATGGCTGTCACTAACTGGAAGTGGGAGAAACAGTGTCTGACGATTAGCTGGAGTTATATGTGGGAGATGCTCCGACGAACACGAGGCAGTTGTGCGCTTCGAAATGAATGGAATATCGCTCCGCTTCGTTGCCGGATAGATAGTCACCCACGTGTGACGCAAATTTCGTCAAGGATCAAATGCTGTGTCGCATAGCCACATCGATTTCGCCTCAAGTTACTACAGAATGGAAGGCGCAGAACCACGTCAGATGCCTCGAGGCATGCCTCATTTGTGGAGGGTTCCGAATAGGCATTACTAAAACGATCCAGAACATCGTGTTAGTCGCATGTATCGACTCGGAGGTTAGCGACTCGGCCACTTACACGGTGACCTACTACACTACACGTCATTCCTTGTTCCGTGCGAGGTAGATTGTGCTGATATGATCTTACACGGCTAAAATCTCAGAAGCGTCGGTCGGAGACACAATCCAATTGCCCTGAAAGCTAGGGTAAGGAAGACGGCAGGTCGGGGGGTGGATTGTTCTGATGAATCTCCATAGCAAACAGCTTCCTATGATATCATGGGAAGTGTGCACATGATCAAAGAGGAGTGGCCTGAATTCGACCTACATACTTGTCCGACAGGCAGGTGGATTACTCCAGATGAAATGAAGTGGGTCATGACGTACATGGGTGTCCTCGGAACTCTGGAAAGCTCAGGCTGGAGTTGAGCTGGAGCGTCACGCGTCACGTTGCTTGCAAGGCAAGTTACGTAAAAACCTTGGCCGACGGTGGCAGGTTCCTAGTCAACTCATTCCGATTCAACACTTTGCTCGTCGTTCGACTTTCAGCGCTCGGCACCCATGGATGATGCATCCAAACCATCAATGGCACCAGTATGACTTGCGGTCCTACTACTAGTGGGACTTTAATCAACGACCAGTCGGAATTCCTGGCAATATCGCCGAGATCAACTTGCAGCGTCGTTGGGAATCCCGCTGTTTTCTTCCTGTGAGAAGAATGTCATGTTGGGTTCGAAGAGGGACCATGCGGCGTCCGTTCATTTGGCGAGGGTTAGATATTCTAGTAGTAGAAACGTGATCTTTCGCTTGAACAATTCGGTACTTCATCGCCTACTAGGCTGGAGGAAAGGGAGATGAGTCGATACGGTGGACTTTGTCGAACCAGTGCCGACGACTACGAATTACCTTGCTTGACAAGTTACCTTGCTTGACAAGTTACCTTGCTTGACAAGTTACCTTGCTTGACAAGTTACCTTGCTTGACAAGTTACCTTGCTTGACAAGGTATCTGCCACCCCCGTAATTCGTGAGAAAATTCAGTTTCATCGTCTTTTGTCAACAAGTACAAATAAACCTTTATTTACAACTGTTTGTATCGACTGTTGCGTCCCAA
>JBBPOO010000621.1:0-17696 GCA_038091495.1 Leccinum subtestaceum
CTCTACCATTCTCGCCGCTACCCCCACCCCCCTCCCCCTCCTCCCCACCTTGCTCTCTCTGCCCCTCTCTCCTCTGTCACTTTCTTTGCCCCCACCCTCTCACTCTCACTGCCCCTGCTGCTCTCATCTACATCCTCACCCTCACCTCCACAACTCTCCTCACCACTCAGCTGCTGCAAGCTAAAGTGTGGTCTGGGGCTTGACCAAGAAGCCTCCCCTCGTCAGGAAGTACTCCACGAGGTAGCCAGATAGGACCCCGTACATGGAGGTCTCAAATGTCAGGCCATTGAATTCTTATCATAAACATTTCACAGATATCTATCATAAAATCCTTGCCTGGTTCAACACCCTGAGGGACAGAACACCTTGAGTAGATGGTATCAGATTTGTCAATGTGACATCTTAACGTTCCAAAGTCTTCCCGACTAACATTATGGATTTGCTATGTTGTGTAATCGCCCATTGTCAGGTTGTCTCTTCTCACATGTGACATACCAATAGTAAAGCCAACCAATTGCAGGAAAGGTTGTTGAGTACTTGGTCACATGTAATGAGAGATGATAGGTGAGCAACAAGCTTGAGAGCATCAATTTGACGTACCTACCATTTGAATATTTCTCAGACTCACAATACCTGGCTAAAGTGCAATCTAAGTGCTCCAAAAAGTGGCTGTTGAGTGCCTCATGAGCTTCAAGCAATGCTGTGGTCAGTGTACTGGTATTGATGATTCAAGTTGAAGAGAACATCAGAGGAGAGTCAAGAGACTGCAATGATGGAAGACCAGATGGATTATTATTGGCTTCAAGTTGAATTGGTGAACTGAGAGGCTTTGTAGCTTTGATTGACCATGGCTTGTAAGGCTTGGATCCTAGTGTGGGACTCAGAAACATCTGAGTCATTGCCAGTGCAGCCAGACTCGCTCCCCTAGATTGATTGCGACCACCGGCATGATAGCAGCCTGTATGAATTGAAACCTGGAAATTCAGTGGAGAACATGATGCACTCAGTGGGAGGTAGAGCAATCAATGAATGGGACAGCCACCTACACTGCACACAAAGCCTGGTCAGCCACACAAGCTCTGTTCTTGAGTGCCGTGAGAGAACATGATTTCCACATAATCTTTAAATGCTTTCCAAATCTTTTTAAATCATCTGAACACTTTTACAGTCCGAAATCATCAAAACCTGCAAATATGTACAAAAAACATTGAGAAAGTATTTGGAATTGTGTGAAAGCCAAGGCAAATGGTTGGACCTCAGGTGGATTCTATCCCAAACCTGGTGCTCAAGTGGATTAGAATCAGTAAATAAATACTAGCCCAATGTATTGAGAAGAAATTGATGCCAGTGAGAGTACCACATCCATAATCCACTCCTGGAGATTATCCAGCACCACTTTCTTGTCAGGGTCCTGCCTCATTGATTTGATCAATGGATATTGGTGGTGATAGCAGCTGCTCCCAGGGCAAACAGGTTGTCGAGAGCATTGTGTGGTGCATCCATGTTGATGTGAGCCCATAATTCCAGCTTGCATTCAAAGACCCTGTATATGATTATTTGGTGGAAATAGGGAGATGTGAAATAATCCTCTTCCAGAGATGCTCAGAGGACTAAGAAGTCAATCAACACAGTCTTGGCCCTGTTGGCGGTTTCAGTGCTTGACAGAAGTGGCTTGCCGTACTGTGGCCAGAGGCCAAGAAATAACAGAACATATATCGGGGCATTCTCCTTCTAGACATGCAGCAATTTGTTGGTACCCCCAATGAGGATTCCACTGAAGCTGGCTATTACTTCTGAGGTGTTTGGGATGATGGGAATACTTAGGTATCTTCCAATAGTGTTCAGCAGCAGTGGGAAAATCAAATTGCTGAGGAAAGAATGAACATTCTTTTTAAAAGAAAATAGACTGTGGATGCATCAGTGATCTGCTTGCAAAATAGATCACAGCAAATTCATTCCTTCTAGCATGGACAGCTTTGGAGCCATTTTTGTGAACATAATAATAACATTGTGACAATATCTTCACACATCTCTTTTCCTCTCATTGAGTCATTGTGTAGTTTCATGATGAATCCACATTCTGTGCAAATGACTATCAAAAGGTTAAATGGGATCACAAAGATGAAGGCACTATCTCTCAACCAAAAGGGGAAAGTGCATCCTGAATAGTTGCTAATTTCATTTTGGCTGATTGCTTCCTGGATATTGTATAAGTGACACAATCTTAAAGCAAATTACAACTGCCATGGATGTTCTTGAACAGGACTGATAATCAAATAAATGATAGAAAATTTCCCAACCATGAGGAGTAGACACTTACAGAAACAGATGGAAAGCCTATTGTTCTGGTTCAAATGGAAAACCCTATCAAGACCTGAAATAGGGGGCTCCATTTCTCAGAGTCTTGAACCAGGCAAGGAATTTCAAGGAATTCAAGGAAAGATGCCACAGTGAACTGTCTTCATCATCTGAGAACTGGTGGGAACCATACATGGAAGCAATAGATGTCATTTATACAACGTGGGTGTCCCATGAGGAAAGCCAGTCACAATGGAAAAAAAAAAGTCTTTCTGCTACATCATACTTCCAGGTTACCTCCTAAACAACTACTCCTCTTACAGTGTACTTTTTCAACTGCTACTTCCACAATGACCAACCTGAACTACACAAAAGAGCTTATCTGCAAGTTTACATGGATCCCAAATACCAATGGATATCTATCAGCACGGAAATGCTGCATCTACAGAAGCTCCAGAAAGGAATGCAGCGACTCATCACCATGACAAAGATGCTGTATCTCAAGCTGAGTGATGAACCAGTGTAGCCAGGCTTGCCAGAGAATATAGGCCCATTTCTGGATGATCTGGGCAATGTGGATCGTGGGTACTGTTTCCTGGAGGAATCGCCCTTCTCAGAGAGAAAGGACACTTTCTTCCTTTCTGTTGTGGAGCAAAAGAAATTAGGTTGCTTCATGTCAAACGGTTCCTGGACCTGGAACCTTGTTGCGATCAAGAGTTTCTTGTCGACTGCCAACATACTGTGGGATCTTTTCATTCATGCCCTCTATGTCGGAGTCCATCTTTCAACCCACATTGCCCAGTTTCTGCAACACTAGATCACGAACGCTGACTGCCCTTGTAACGTGATGTTCCAAGGGGAAGAGAGCTTCTTCTTGACCAGGTACAGCAAGACGACGAACATGAAGGGCAAGGATAGCTGCACCCCGGCAGTACATTTAAACTAGAAATGCTTTAATTGAGGCAAACTTCACATATTTCTATACTAGGCTCAGGTTCCATACTGTATTTGTTCAAAGTCTGGCCATTTTCAAATGGTTCAATCAATTGAGGTTTTGCAGTGTACTATTTGGAACAACTTGTATATCTATCTAAATCACAATGTGCTGCCCTTCACCATCATCTGCTGCTGTAGAGTAGTTAGCCAAGCACCTTCATGTGACTCTCTGAAAGTACAACTAATTTCCATTACTTCAACATATGGTTTCTGCCAATTCATTGACAATAGTGATAGCCTGCTTGCTGTGTCATCCTTTCTTGAACTCTTTGAGCAATATGCATATGGCTGTTGCAGCCAACCTGAACACTTGATCAAGCTCTTGGTTTCAAATGAACTTATGTAGCTGCATGGAGTTGAGAAAAAGAACATCCAGTATAATATCTTGAACAGATCAAGATCCTGTAAATATTTCTTGGTGTATCATTGGCTGACTATTATTCATAGAAATCTAGCTCACATTCAATAGTTGTTGGATTGGTAGATAAAATGACATACTATCACCTCCTTTGTCCAAAAAAAATGAAGATCACTGATCAGCCTTTTCATAATAGCCTGAGTGCATTTATATGTGACTTGAAAAGGTGCTTGGGTGCTAAAGCAATCAGTGCTTACTATGGATGCTTTGGACTTGAAGAAGTATTGGGTGTGCTGTGGTTTGGCTCGACGAAGGCTAGAGAGCACGAGGAGTCAGCTATGTGACTGACTGTCCATTGTGCCTATGAGGAGTCGGCAATGTGACCAATCTTCTATTGTAGGTGAGAAGGCCTGGTATCCAGGCATGCCACAATTTGGCTCGACGAGGGCTAGAGAGTACAAGGAGTCAGCTATGTGACCGACTATTCATCATGGCTACAAGGAGTCAGCAATGCAACCAACCTTCCATAGTAGGTGTGGAGGGCACCCAAGTGTGCTGTGGTTTGGCTCAACAAGAGCTAGTAGAGAGCATGAGGTGTCAGCAATGCAACTGACCTTCCATTGTAGGCGAGGAGAGGCACCCAGGCATGCTGCAGTTTGGCTCGACAAGGGCTGAGAGATGAGTCTGACAATAGGAAGAGAACAAAGAAAAACAACCAAGCAGTTTATTACTGAGATCAAAAAATTATGTAACTTCTTTTCTTTAACTTCATTGAAAGTTCATTCATCATTTTTGCAGCACATTAGGTTTTGCTTCTCCTTTGTCAACAAATGTTTAACTTTCTTCATGTATTGTACAATTTGTAGCCAACATCAGTCTAGTCCAAATGTACTTCAAAATTTGTACTTTATAGCAAGCATAACATGTGACTTATTTATAGTTGTCTTTAGCCCTTTGGACCACTTTCCCACCATGGCAAAGCTAGATGTGCCTTGTACCTTATCCAGTGGTTTATTTGATGATTTGTTTTGGTAAATTTTAGCTATTTTTTGGATGGTCATGAATGAATATATAGGTCAACAATCACTTCTATATGTCAATAGAAACTTAATAAAGATGTATAACCCGATTAACCTATATAATAACACATTCATATTATATTTCTGTTGGAGTTCAAATATTATCTGTATTGGGGCAGTTGATGATTCTTGATTTGGTTAGAGGCCCTGCCACCCTTGTGCTTGATCTTGTCTGCTGTTACTCACATCTGTAACATAGTTTGTTTTTTCTTTCTTGAGTTTTTATCCATATATGTCTTCAATTCCCTTTTCCTTTTTCCATGTTACTTTGTTTAGTGTATTGGACATGAGCCCCCTCATAGTATACTATGCAGAATGGAAACATAACAAAGGTTGTATCATCTCCATTCTTGCATTACTTTCATGCCTGTGGAATACCTCTGTGGGGATTGTTCAATCCACTTGAGTCAGCTAAGCTAACCATTCCAAATCTCCAGCATCTGTAAAAAAAATACCTAGTAGCAACTCATTTACTATAGAGACATAGAGCACTATGTAGTAACTTTGACACTCAGATTCTCTATGTAGCACCTGGTAGTAAGTCAAGTACTATGGGGGTCTACTGAGTCTATCAAGTCTTTCAAAAAAATTGATAGCAACCCACTGGCAGTTACTAATAGACACTATATAGTAAATTTGACACTCAAACTCTTTACAGCTGTCCGCAACAAGTTGGTGTAGAGAAAATATAGTATATGTTACTTATGAAAAGAAAAGTCTAATGGGATATGCTGCAATGGCCCACATAGTTGACAAAATACCTACACTTCTTCCTGTGTTTTTGGCAATCTGACTTGGATGCAGTGTGGCAAGTTCTGCATGCAAGTTTGCCAACTAAAACCTAGCATTAGTAGTTAGCTTACAATAACAACAAAATTTTACCACATCCATTGTTTTCTGATGGTGATGAGCATCCGCTTGCTGGTGTGCTCTTGTGTCAGCCTGCTTGATGTAGCAGCAGCTTGTGCCACTCTGGTTGCTCTCTCAACCACAATGGCAGTTTGCCAAGCTGAAGTGCTTGCCAGCTCCCCCAGCCAGAGGCTCTGGTTGCTCCCTCAGCTGTGGTGGTGGCTCACCAGGCTGAGATGCCAGCTTCCCAAGCATCATCTTGAACATCTCTGATCTAAATGAAAGTTAGCAAGGTAAACAAATAAAATTTAGCATACTGACATAATCTATTACCTCCTGTTGGAGTTTTGTTATTGTTGGAGTAATTGTTCCAGCACTGTTGATGATTTCTTGACCACTGGCAGGGCCATTAATCACTGGTGGTGGGGTGCATAAAGAGACAGAATGTTGGTGAATTATTTTTATATTATAAAATAGTAGAAATTACTGTGACTAGCATCATCATGATGTTGATTAAAAAGCCACCGCCTACTAGTACAATGTGTCAAGTGTCTGTGTTATTGAAATTAAACTCTGAATCAACAAACTTACAGGATAATTAAGTCCTCGTTGTTGAACATCATAAAGTGGATGAGGAGAAAAGTATGGCACATGACACACAGAATGGGGGTGTTTTTATATGACACCATGGGTGTACAAAGCGGTTAATTGGAATGCACAAAACTTGGTATATAAATTCTACAATAGAGGCAGTCATCAGGAAAAAGGATTTTTGTCTGTAGCACTACTGTACTACAAAATACTATATAGTAATTGCTTACGAATTGTGTTTCTAAGTAGAAAACTGTAGCCTACTGTAGCACAATGCAATAATGAGGCATACTATATAGTAGTCACCATTAAAAAAAAACCACATAGTACTACTACTAGTCTACTACCAAACACGTACATGAACATAGCCGAATGTGCAATCCACAACAACTCAGGCTTTTGCAAAAATTCAAGGACGCGATGACTGAGTGGGAACAGCTGGCAAGGTGGATGGGGTGGGCAAATGCATGTGAGCCTGAGTAAGGAGACAGACAGACACATCCTCGCTGTTGTCATGTCGTGACTTGTGTCACTGTTCATCGCAGTGTCGTTGTCGTATTGTCACTGTTGCCATTGCAACGCTGCCACATTGCCATTGCCGCTCGCATCATTTGTCGATGTGTCGACGTTGCGCAAGAGAGGGGTAGGAACAGTAAGGATGGTGAGGACAAGGATGATGTGTACTCACCATCATCAGCCTCGTCTTGTCGTTGTGCCAGTGTCATCAATGTCACATTGTGGCATGCCGTCACACCAAAGTTCATTGTGTCACAGTGCCACATCGCGTCGTGGGCTGACTTCAAGTTGTGGCATGTTGTTGCATTGTTGTTGTCATGTTGTTGTCACACTGTTGTGCTGGCGAGGGAGGAGGGTGAGGACGGCGGGGGTGTCCTGTGTCAAGTCAAGTCAAGTCAAGTCACTGGCACATCGTCACATTGAACCTGTTTCTGGTGGTAGTGGTGTGGTGCGCCGTGTCATTGTTGTGGTCAGCACCATTGTTGCATGGAATGAGAGTGTGTGTGGTGGCGGGGGTAAGGCCTGTCATTGTGCTGGTGTTGTGTTGTTGTTGGCGCTGTGATGTCATCGTCTGTGGCATTGTCGAGAATCTGTTGGGTAGAGTAGATTGGCAATTAAGAAATATACACCACAGACTCATGGATGAGCGTTGTGGGCATCTGTGCCATGCATGAAGGTTGTGTACAGGGCTGTGGGCAGCTGCCATTATCATGGTGCACGTGCATGAAGGGAGACAGGGTGTGAAGGGCATTATAGTCACGGTAGCTACACTGACAGGTCTGACATCCCATTCAATGAGTTTAAAGGGCGACGGTGTGTCTGAGACCTTCGAGAGTTGAGACCAGGAGCGGATGGGAGAGAGGCAGACAACGCTGGAGATGTCAAGTCAGCATGTTATGCAGATATCAACACAACATGAGTATGCAGCAACAATGCTTGTGAAGCGGAGCACTGATAATACCTTGGACCTTGGTTACTGGCGAGCTCATATTTCCCACACCAAGATTATGAATGGCTCCATATGGACCATTATCGAACACAATGGTGATGAGCGGCAAGGGCAGGTCAGAAAAGGCTTTGCATGCACAAAGTTGAAGAAGGTCAACCCTAAACATGTGGCATGCCAAGAGAGTTTCATCAAACTTCTGCTCACAATTTTCCTAGTTGTCTTGATTAAGTCTTGATGTTACTTATATCTTCTCCAAGTCCTTGGTGGGATGCTATGCTGGCCAACAAAGAAGTGTCGAGATAGAGGCCAGTTGTACATGCAGGTGGCAACCATGCTCTGGAACATTTGGTACATTCCTCACTATATCTGCGTATGTAACACAGTTATACTGATTGGTTAATGTTTCAGACTTTCACCCAGTACATGATCTTTGGGTTAGGCAAGTGTGTCCAGGTATGTCAACACATCTGGGTTGCGTGAATGGATTGCACTCACAGAAGACATGTAGTATCCAATACAATATCCATCTCGATGACCTGGAACTTTTCCACAAGAACACGTGCACCTTAACGAGTTTGAGGAGCTCAAGCCAGATACAGCTGAGATTGAGAATCATGGTGTTGGGGGATCATGAGGACACTGATGGCTTGGGCGCACACAATACAGGTATGGACTGGCCATGTGTTGGGTTGGGTGCAGGTTTGATCAGGTCGGGTGGACACTAGACACTAGCTGCTACGAGTACAGTACTAGTTACCATATTGTTCTATATAGCTGCACTACTTGTTATGATTGTCTCCTAAGTGTACAATGTATCTCTTTTCCCTTTCCTTCTCTTTCACCTTTTGCTTCCACATTGTATCATAGATCTCTAGCGATTTCGCCTCCTTCTTATTGCTGACGATCTGCGAATTCCCTATCTCTGTTCCTACTTCTTCCTATCTCTGATCCGAGTCTCTGACTCTTGACTCTGTCATCGCTTCATCATCGCTTACTGTACTGATAGGTCATCCGCAGTTCCTGACTCATTCCTTCCTGTGATGACGCATCTCCTTCCATATGATTCCATTGTCTTCCATCTTGTATAGTACTTAAGACTCTCCTGGTCATTTTGTACCTCTCTAAGCTAGAGCTACTTGAATATCACCTGAAGTTCTTAGCACCTTCAAGTCTCTTCGTCTCTTCGTCTCTTCATCTCTTCGTCCCCTCAGCTCCTCTGCCCTCCTTGGGTGTGTCCTTAGCCCTTAGCCTTAGTTGTCTTGCCAGGTGTTAGTACGCTTGCTCGACATATCCTCAGCCTCAGCTTCATCCCCACTTTCAAGTCTATAGCTGACCCTACCCAGGCCAGCTGTAACACTACTAGTAGACAATGAGTATGTGCTACAGTGCTACAGTAGTGTGACTCAGGCATGCTAACACAGCTATAGCCTATGAGAAGCTATATTGTTTGACAATAGCTTTTACTAGATGATAAAACATGTGCTACAATTGGCTATGGTAGATATGCCTCAAGTTAAAGCTACTATATAGAAGGGACTACTTGACAGCGACTACATAAACTACTCAGACTATATTGTACTATATATATATATTGTTTTTGCAGATGGCCATAAATAATATAATTGAGCTCTATATGCCACTGGCATCATTCAATGATTCAGTGTGTCCACTTAGTTACTTAGTAAAGGAGCTCACTTGGTATTGTATATACCTAAAACGGCCGAGCGTGACGCGTCACTCGAAATTCTTCCAGTATGACCAACACTAAGACAACATTACCTTCCAACTCTCCTAGGCACTGCAGTCCGCATGGCAAATCCAATTGTGCCCGTCCGTACCCACACACCCTCGCTACACCCTTCCTGACGACTCCCCCCCCAGATCCCCGCCCTCTGGCTCACCACAGCTCCCGTCGGCGACGAGTCATCCTCCATTCACTCCGCGCCACCCCATCAGTACAACCAACTACCAGAACTCAAGTTCAGTCGCAGCCAAGATAACAGAATAACCTCCCGGATCATAAACAGAGCCACAGAGGTCTGATCCTCCTCCTTCTCAAGCAGTCCCCGCCTCACACCCTTCCATAGCTCATGCTCGAAGCTGCCACCCAATTCCCGGGTGGTCCGGTCAGCTTCCACCTCTTCATTGTCGCCGCATCCCCGCCAACACCAGGCACCTGGGGCGTCTCAATCACGATGCCGTCTCAGATTGGTCAATCAGAGTGGCGCCTCCTCGGCCAACGAATGGCACAGGTATCCCTGACCCTGAACCCATTCTACACATTTAACTGATCCTTTGTCATTCAGCTCGGCATACATTGCCTCATGTTCCTCCCTTCCCAACAAGACATGTCATCCATGAACGAACTCTTCATGACTAGCGTACGCCTTTGATACCTGTTCCTACCCTCGGCTAATAATCCCCACCAAAGCTCGAACTCCAAGGTCACACTCAGGTGTTGCCCTGGTTTCAAACAACTCCGGGTTATACCTTTCTTCTCTCTGGCGACCCTCCCCACACAGGCCTACCCGCACCAGACCCTGCTTCACGTCTTTCGCCAAACCGGTCCATGGTCTTAGCTGAAAGAAGTTCTGCGGTGCCCATTCCCCAGACAACCTTTTGTCCGCGAAGAGCCTGTCTGCACCAAATACAAGACTAGTAGCCCGACCCCCTTGTCCATTCCGGTAGGTTCACAGCCCTTTCCTCCCTCTGAAGACCCCCGTGCCATCGGAAAGTTAAAGGTAGAATGCGGTTGACATGCTGACAACCTACCACATATCGGAGGCGTCTCCAACTCTTCTTCTCCCGGGCGAAGGAGCCCATGGAGCCATGTCCCTTCTGACGTCGCCTCCTCGCCCACCGCCTCACATTCTTCCCATCATACCACTTCTCCCACCGTTCCAATTACCCGGACCCTGCATGTTACCCCACCAGTCCCCCGGTGACTCATCAGCAATTGATTTTTTGTCCACTATGATGTCACCTCCGCTCATACCCGAAGCGAACTTCTCTGCTGCCCGTTCCCTCGCAAGGATCTCCTTGGACTCTCATGTCCAAACTGCCAAAGTCGCCAGGGACGGCTTCTTCTGCGAGACGCCATTCTCAGGAACTCGCACTCAGTCCACACATGCAGAGTCTCAGTGCCATGTTGAGCAAATACAGACTGGACGATTCGGATCCGCGTCCCCCTCCAAGCAAGAATCCGTACAAGGTCAAGGACGCGGGGGACGTCCCTTTGTTTGTTTTTTTCCGCCGAGCTCGAGGCGGCAACGGCGGCGAAACTCAAGGCCGCTTTGCAATCTACGACGTCGCCCGCTCCGCCGAGTCATAATTTCTCGGCATTTACATCAGGTTACCCCATCGCTGAGGATGCACGTACGTCTGATCGTTCTCTGATACACCACTTATCGGGCAAAAATAAGATGAACCTTGATTTTTTTTTGTTAGGACGCCATGTTGCTGGTGATCCTTCCGTGAATTAGATGCGACGTCGCAAGCACCGGCGCTAGTGCCACTACCACTGCTGTCGTTTGGATACGAGCATGCAATGCGAGAAGACGCTGCGGGCCTGCGGCGCGTGCGGGACTGTCGGTCAACAGACAAGTTCATCCCCATCCTCATCAACGTCATCATCTCGTGAACGACGGTGATGGAGGGCCTCTTCCCTCTGTTGCTGGTCAATTTACCCACGGAAGCAGCACTTCGAGTTCGCTTCAAGGGTGGGCTGGTTAGCGCCCTCGCTTCTTGTCTGCTGAAGAGTTGATGTCTTCTTCTATTTGCTTGTCACGAATCACGCGCCTCACATTCTTTTTCTTTTCTTTTTAGGTGCGTATCGATACTATGCGTCGTAAGTTGTACAGTGAACCGTTTTTCGAAATAAGTCAGAAGGGGAATAATATCATCGTTCATTCCGCTGACGAGGTTACCGTTGCCCATGGCTCGACAAAATATGGTGAGCTCGGAAGCAGCCTGAACTTATAGTTCGCCCGGACTGTCGTGGACAGTCTGTCGCTTGAGCTGCGCGAGGAGCGGTGGCGTGCCGGACGGCGGAGAGCAGGAGAAAGTTTTGTTTGTTAGACGAGCGCTGTTCCGTCAAGATTGGCAGGTTATGTGGACTGAATAACTTCAAGTTCGTTTTTCATCGGAGCCACATTCTTTACGTCGGATGTAAGAAGGGATTCAATGCACCAGTGTTTCAGACACCTAACATCAAGTCGCAATAATAACGATCATGATTGCAGATAGTACAAGTCTTACAATTTCACAAACCAACTGATTCTTTACACAATACTGTACAACACAACATCTGAACAAGGCACCTACATCGGATATCGTACACCTGGTAATCATAAATTTCTTTTCCTCCTTTTTTCTGTGTGGCATAAATTGAATGATTGTTGCTACTTATTGAAGGCGTCGGACTGACCATAAATAAGATTACAACATGACCAATTCGTACTCGTGAACTTGAAGATGACGACTACAAATCAATCAGAGGTCAAGTCCCGCCACGCGCATTGTGCATGACGATCGTAACACTTACCTAGAATGCCTTCCATCCACCCCTGTCTCCGATCTCACCATGAGTCACATGGCTGTGGCGCTTCCTGATGACACTGGCATCATTGGGATTGAAACTGACGACGTGCGAATGGAGTGTCACGTGGGGCGCCTTGGCCACTTCCAGCCGCCCGCTAGTGGGACCAATGTGCGGGTCAATGTCGGCAGCCGCAAGTGGTGTCCCGTCGGGCTGCACTATCCTCATCCCGAGGCTTCCTTGAAGCAGAACAGCCAAGTCGTCCAAAGTAGTGATGTTTGCGAGCTGAGTGACGTCGAGCTGCTTGAGCAAGTACAGAATAATGTTGGGGTCCAAGGGCATGTAGCCACGGATGTGGTTCCCTGCGGCGCGCCTATCTACGCAAGCAGGACAACCTTCGGCATCTCCGCGTCCAAGCACAGAAACATTGTTTACGACGATCGGTTCCTGCTGGGGTTGCTTCGGGGTGATATAAAGCTCGAGGCGATGCGATCCAGCGAATGCAAACTCTGGGAGATGACCGACAGCGACGAACTGGCGCAGATGGGCCGAGTCACTTTCCTGCTTCAGGAGAAGATTGACATGCGGAGACAACTTGGCATTCTCAGCATCAGATACTTCGTTGTGTTTCTTCACAACACGAGAGATATCCCCGCTCCATTCGTTGATAAGAATCAGCTGGTATTGCTCCCGAAGAGACAGATTATTTGCATCATACGGAACATCCACTTTGACTTTTACACCCGTTTTAGGGTCCGTGATGGCAGGGTATGTGTAAACTGTTCCAGTAGACGTTTAGTACACAGTCGCATGGACAGAAAACTGCTTACACTTGTTGAATGCACCAGGGAGCAAGTTACGGGTGTCGTCGGAGGTCCAGTATTTTGAATTAACTTTGGGGAAAGGATCGAGTCCCGTAGCATGGTCTACTTTGGAACCCGCATCCTGTTGATAGTTTCCTTTGTCGGTGACTAGAGAGAATGATGTCGATAAAAACCAAGGATCTGGATTGGGAAATACACATACTAAAGGGAACCGTCTTGCCATCACGATCCTTCCAGCCACTTTCGATCCAGTACTTGGGATAGAGATACTCCCAGAAAGCATACAAACGGTCGACATTGCAGTGGTGTAAGAAAAATATGGGGTCGAAACCTAAAACCACCTCGTCAACAAAATATTCCGTGAAGAAGACTGTCGATACTACCTGCATATTCGTTCGTGGACTGGCAGGAATTAGCACAAGTCTGAATATAATAGCGGTCGAATCGTGCATACCATACTTCCTTGACCCCCAGTGTCCAGGTGGACCATGTTATGAGGCTCCTCGAGCGATCCTATAGTGAGACGTCAGAATCATGATGAAAAGATATCATTCTGAGCGTACCCGGCATTAACAGGTCCATAGGGTTATAAACACAATGAGGATATCTCTGTTTCTCGGTCCCGGCGTTAGAGAAATATGCCCACCTGGAGCACCGTGAATTTTTTTACGATCAGCCGTTCACTTGACCGCAGGAGCAACTTACACGTTTGGGCCATATGAAGCATCCTTAAGAGTGAGATCATATGTGAATAACGCAGAAACCTTTCCCCTTAACCAGCTAACAGGTTTAAGTTTACCAGTCAGCTCCGTGCCATCAGACCCAGTTGAAAACGCCCTGGTGGTATGACATTGACATCACTCTGAAACAGTACTTAGAAACGTGACTCACTTGAGTGCCTGATCGTACAGCTCCGCTGTCGGGTTCTCGTTCTGATTGGCCCACCGATAAGTGCGCGGCCAGTCGGCCATGTATGGAAAACCTGGCGCACTGCCGGGATTCCCGGCGAATTTATAGTGATTCAAGGGATTGTCGACTTGCTCAGACGTTCCGCCAGGGATTGCAATCTTGACCTTCGTATTTTGGAAGGCTAGTGGGATGCCAACCTCGGCAGTCTCAGGTTGAGTCCAGTCCCAATACCTCAAGAAAATGTCAGGTCTTGTGGCGGTGTGTGCCTGCCAATGTGCATCACGTACGGGAAACGAAGTGTCCTCGCAGCTAGGAGCCATTGCTCTTCCTTGGCAGCCCGATTATTCTTTTCGAGCGCGGTGGCGATCTCGATTGCTTCATTCACCACAGATTGCTACTCGATCTCTGCTAAATAAAATTTATAGTGGCAAGACTGTTCGACTCACCTCAACTAACAGAAGTAAAGCTCGATGCCAGGTTGGGAACAGAGCCGCTATTTGGAATGTCAAAAGGGCTCGAATAAATACGAACGATGTACAAACAGCTATGGAAACAGTAACCTAAAAGATACATTCGTCAGCGTTGCAGATGTTCCTGATAGACAGAGACGGTCATTTACCCCCCCATTCAGATTTTGGATAGGGATCGGGCAACGATTTGGAATTGGGATCACCGCTGCCACAAGCGGTCTGTCAGAGAATAGTATATACATACTGCACTCGTATCGTCTTACCTCCAGGGGATATAGGGCAATCCGTGAATTGCACCTGAGGAACAGCTGAGTCGTCAACGATTTCGCAAGTAGTAAGTATGTGCTTACCAATTTGCCACCAACTGTTAGGCTTGTTCATGTAGTTAGGGCTGGATTTGTCCGTGCTGTTCATTTTCATGATATTGGTCAGAGCCCGAATGAAAAGCGAAAACTGAATGGGTTTCGCTATCAGATCGTTGAGGTCCAGGCGGGGCTGAACTCCATCGCCGTTTGCAATACCTCGGATTGGGTATAGTGTTGACATGATCGGGGTAAGTAGTAGTGGGTGTTGCAGAGAGATCGCTTCAAAGGAGTGCCTATTGTTGCAAGGGTTCCGTCGAGCTTTTATAGCCCCAACGCTTCCGCCCAGCACAGCAATCTGGCCTGGTTCTTGTCAATTCCAGTCCCAATTGCCCTTTTTTTCGTCCATGTGATGTGAAGAAGACAGCCATGATCATCTCGGCAACTGCATGATACCGGACCAGGTAGGCCCAAACTCGAATGCAGAACGTTCCATCAGAATTGCCTATTTTTATCAAAGAGGTTTGAGATCATGACCCAGATTTCACTTTGCGAATGGAGATTCGCGAGATGGGCTACCCGACGAACATCCAAAGTATGTATATGAAATCGATTATCACGATCAGGTGCGGAAGTGCTCACCTCGAACTTCAGTGTCGAGAGTGTTGTGTCGCTGTTTTGCAGGGGAAGAAGCTGACCGAAACGTATAGCCAAGGCGATTCTGAACTTCCGATGAAAATAAATGCTAAAGAGCGGTCTTTCCCCGCACAAATGCCTCAGGGGTTTACTTCCATGCGAAGGAGCAGAAACGAATCGATTGGCGGCACCTATTTGAAATCGGACGCACACCTGCTCATAACAGCATAAGATGTCCGCGAGACGAACGCACACGGGGCCCTCTACTATGCATCATGACAGGATATGCTTGAACGTTTTCAGCTACATCAACAAAGTTTGTGACTCATTCCACATGCCAGGTTTATTTGCGCGTCTCTTCGTCGTTTTAAATTTCTCGTGCTGTAAGCACCTCAGGGGGTGTCGTTTAAGTTTCGCTTGCCCCTGTCAAGTTAGCAGATGATCCGAAGACTGATCAAACAACAGAAAAGAACTGATCACCTGAGAAAGAATTGTGACTTTATTACCCATATGGCCACGCGCTCACCGCCCATACGTAACGAACGGAAGCGCAAGACCTGCTTTCGGGATGGGCGCGCAGCTTTTTGTGGGTAGTGGGGCACACAAGTTTCACCAATGTTGAAGATATTCAAGTCATCGTTAGAGTCATGTTGAACGGACTCGTAAGTGTCCAATGCAGGCTTGTGACATGATCGGGTGGATGGGTATAACCGCAGAGAACACTTCAGAGGAAGGAGCGCCTATTGATAGCGAAGATCCGGGCCGTCGAGCTTTTACAGCCTTGGTCACTTCATTTTCGCTTCCGTTTGCGAGTATTCATAGTTCCTGCCATAGTTGTCCTTCTTTCTTCGCATGGCATCATGAGTAGTACGGTACAGCCTGTCTATTTGGCTGATTCGAAAGAATGTTAACTAGTAGCTTGAACGTATTAAATGGATTACTGATTACCTGGTGCTGAAGTCTGACTTCGCACTCCCGTTGTCAGTCTGTCAGAGGGCTCGTCTCTCTGTTGAAAAAGGCTGGAACGTTCTAGTATCCCGATGACCGGAGCGAGGTAAGTATAGGCTGTCATACGAGGATCTGATACAGTTACTAGTGGGCGTAGATTAAAACTCTGTTTTGGAGCGTCTATGAAGACTGCTCTTCCGCCGCAGACATGCCTCAGGTTTACTTCAAGTAAGTTACTGAAAAGACTCACTTTATCCTTCAATGGGACTTTGGCTATTGACGCCTTGGCCCCATTCATTCCCACGACAACTGGACACAAGCTTCCATGGAATCCGCCCACTCTTCACGGTGCACAATGTTGCCAATATTATATGCTCGAATGCTATAAAGGAAAGATACATATCACTGGACTCTTCCTTTTCCGTAACTTGCGCGATCCGCGCTGATCTATTGAACACAGGTCGTAACAAACAGCACTTACCCACTGCCTGAGGAATGGTGATCTGTATGAGTGTCAGCTTGTCGCAGTCTTGCCAGGTGCACTGTAAAACTTACCCGGGGAGAATCATGATAGTCAATATCAAGTAATTTGCTCCAGCATATTGCCCAACTAAGCCACCTTGGTAGAAATCCTGCGATTTTTTTGCCGTCGTGATTTATTTCGATTTGGCGGAATACTCACTCGCGCTTGCTAGCGATCCGCCTCAGTCGCTGCCCCGTTCTCCTTTTGGAACCATTCTAAGTAAGAACGTTCCATCAGAAATGTTTCGCCGCCCGCACTCATCTGCAAGGTGGCTTGTAACGGTACTGCTCTCTACGGTGACGTTTTCATGGATTACTTAGTCTCATTGGAGGATTGGGGACTCTGGTAGGGTTATAATTATAAGTTATAACTCGGGTGCCTGGTATCTTAGTACTCGGGAGTCGGGTACCAGCAAATCCGCGCACGTTCCTTCATTTAATTTGCTTAAGTAAACGCTACTTCAAGTTGGCTCTAAAAATCTACCTGCGCGAGCCTGCCCAGTGACTCATCAGCGACAGCAATATTAGCAAATGGTGTGTTCTTTGGACGCCTTAACCCAATCGGTAAGGCCGGTGAGGTTCCGCGATTCGAGTCATGGAAGACGAATTTGTCACAATGAACCTTTCATTTTGTTATTCGGTAGAGTTACAGGTCACACGGAGAATGGTCGTCTTGCCAGCATTCGCCCGCCCAGTGTGTTCTGTGTCGTCATCTCTGGAAAGCGTGAGCGTATCGTTGAAGAAACCGTAGAACGTAAAGTTGAGGCAGTACTTGGCGGTCACCGTGAGGGCGAGGGAAGAGGTCAATCATCGATCGATCCCCGTGTGACAGGGCTAACAAGATGCAAATTCACGATGCCATCCTTGTCTGATAGCCATATTTCGAACTGTAGTAATTTGTTGGAGAAGGAT
>JBBPOO010000622.1:0-17659 GCA_038091495.1 Leccinum subtestaceum
AGTCGTCTCTGGCATCGTTACAGCCATCTGGGAGCGATAGTGGACATCGAGGAACCAATGATCTATTGCAGAGAGGCGCTGGAGCTTTGCCCAGAAGGGCACCCAAATCGAACAACGTTGTTGAATGATATTGCACACTATCTCTCCAATCGTTACAACCGGCTTGGAAACATGACGGACCTCGATGAGGCCATCATGCTCGGCAGACAAGCCCGCGATCTTCGCCCGTCAGGCCACCCGGATTGATCAACATCGTTGAACAATGTTGCCAGCTATCTCTCCTCTCGTTGCCAGCGGCATGGAGATATGACGAACCTCAACGAAGCCACCATCCTCGGAAGACAATCCCTCCACCTTGACCCGTCAGGACACCCGGATCGATCAACGTTGTCGAAGAATGTCGCAAGTTATCTCACCTCTCGTTACCAGCGGCTTGGAGATATGATGGACCTCAATGAGGCCATCGTCGCCAGACAAGCCCTCGACCTTTGCACATCAGGACACTTAACATCGTCGAACAATGTTGCAAGCTATCTCACCTCTCGTTACCAGCGGCTTGGAGATATGTTGGACCTCAATGGAGGCCATCATCCTCGGAAGACAAGCCCTCCACCTTTACCCGTCAGGGCACCCGGATCGATCAACGTCGCTGACCTCTCGTTACCAGCGGCTTGGAGATATGATGGACCTCAATGAGGCCATCATCCTCTCTAGACAAACCCTCGACCTTTGCCCATCAGGGCACCCGGAGCGATCAACATCGTTGAACACTATTGCACTTCATCTCTCCTCTCGTTACCAGCGGCTTAGAGATATGACGGATCTCAATGAGGCCATCATCCCACATCTCTACGAAACTACTCCAGTACGCCGGAAGCATCGTCCCCGTTACCTCGTTTTGATTATTCCCCCTGCCGTCAGTACTCTTCCTCCTCTTGGCTTTAGTTCGTTGCCCTGTTCTGATGGATTGCCCGTCGCTCTCGTATCCTCACGATTATTCTGCTCGTTCGCAGCGTCCCCTCTTCGCGAGTCAACCTTTGCAGTCCCCTGGACTAGAGTACCCCCATTCCCATCTTACTACCGCGAGCACGAGGCCAAGTTCGACATCCAGGTGTGTCGTGACCCATCTATAGGAAGACGTTTCTGCCTATACGTGTTCACATGCTTGGCGAGCTTCCTTCACCCCTCTCGACAGCTTTCTCGCAAACGCCTCTCAGCATGCAAATGCCCCAAATCGTCATCTCGCAGCACTTGACCAGGCTCTCTCTGAACGAAACCTCTTCTCTACTCAGAACACCCGGCTCCGGACGCTCATCGAGAAGTAGTGCAGTGGTTAGAGCCAGCTCCTCAAGGAACTTCAACGCATGCTCGCAAGGCCCATCTGCTCGCTGCCGGCATCAACGTCGAGCTCACCAAGAAGGACAAGGACAAGTTCAGGCAACTCCGTCCCTCGACCTCGAACACTGCCATATCCACCCCTCCAGAGAACGCTTCGATCGCCACCCGCCGTCCGTCTGACATACATCGTACGTGTTCTTACGTCCCCATCTTTCTACCCTCACAAATATTTCGTTCTACCAAAGATCTCCCAAATGATGACCGTCCTCTCACCCCTCTTCACTCACAATATGTAAAACCTCGCGATCTTCAAGGTCCTTATTCCGACGACGGATCGCCCAAAGTCCCCTCTTCCCTCTTCCCTCTCATCGTACCCCCAACATCAGAAGTGTTTCTCTCGCACCCGAGCTCTACCACCGCCTCAAATACGAACATATTTCCTTCACTTCCTCTTCACGATGTGGAAAAATCGCATGCTCGTGTGCCCAATAAGTTAATACCCGGTAGGCCTTCGCAACAGCATTCCGCTCAATCAGTCTTGTCTTCCAATACCCAACTCACACAACTCTCGTGTCATATTCCTCCTACGCAGCTACCACATTCCCTGCAGACGACAAGCAGCTCCAGGAATACATGCAAGACCGTCGCGTCATTGCCAGTGGCGTATGACTCCCTGACTCCCTTTCAGATCCCTACTCACCCCTTCTTCGTCAGTATGACCCCCTTGCTGAGACAATCGTCCAAGCCTCGACATGCTTGGTTTGTGCAGTTTGCGGCGCTTTTCTGGAAGAACTGGATCGTTCTGTCCAAGCACATACTCGTGAGTATGTCCGAGTGGCCGTCGCAACATCCCTAACAGTTTACGCAGCTGAACTCTGTGCGCTGCCTCCTGCTCCCAATCGGTTACGGAAGTACGTCCGTTCCCCGTCTGTCCCAGACTTTGCTCATTTCCCTCGCAGTCTTCCTTTCGGTCGCTCAGACATTTCTTCTCAAGTCCAATAACGTGTGTGCGGTCCCCTTCAACGCATCGTTTTTTGAATCCGTTGCAGTATGGCCTGGGTACCCCCGTCCCCATCCAAAACTTCACTACGCAATTTGACGGGTCTCTGTATCTCGTATGGGCCGATGGAACGAATGGCACTGGGAATCCGTCGGCGAGCGCCATAATGGCGCATATAACCAGCAATTTCAACAAATACCAACCGAGCGCCATCAAACAGGTCGCCAGCCCCGCCGACATTCCTTCCCAATGTCCAGAGAACTTTGATTTGGTCTCCGAGTGTTACGCCGGTATTGCATTTAATCACCTGCCTATTTCATCCACCCATCCGTCTCCCATCAATTATAGAACAAGTGCCGAGGTGGTCTCGTATACGTCAACGTCTACAGTCACACGAGTGATTTCGAGACTCGTATTTTGCCATTCCAATTAGCTATAGATGAGGTAGCTCGGGGTGCACGTCATAGGCTTCTCAGTATTGACATAATCGTTCTAGGCATTTATCTCTCTCAGAGCAGGACAGTCGATTCCAACTCCGTTGGAGTGACCATACTCGCAAGAGACCAACGAGCAACAGTCAACGGACATGAGATTGAGTGGGTATTCGAGTTACAACGTGGCTATATGCGTTGTTCATATCCTTTCTAGGCTACATTCGGGGCATTAGGAATCTGCTCGTCATCGCCCTGTACGTATTTACCACACGAGTATTCGTCCAGCGCTTACCTGTGCGGTAGCTTCATTTGCTATATTGGCATCTCATACCAACTCCCTGGAGCTTTTACTGGCGAGCGAGCTAATCTGCTGACTAGTCGTATGAAGGCGATGGGACTTCTCGACTCAGCTCGGATAGTGTAGGCTTGTCTTTCCAAAGTCGTTTTTTTCCTGCCTCATTTACGTTTACAGATCATGGCACCTTAGCATATCCCTGGCATATCTGCCAGCCTGGATTGCCGTGGCATTGATATGGCACTACTGAATGTTCACAGCAACCAATGGTGATCTAGTTCTCGCGGTCCATCTCCTATTTGGTTTCTCACTTGCTAGCCGGTCCTTCTTTGTGGCTGCTCCTTTCGGGAAAAGTCCCCAACTTGCTGCCGTTGTGTCAACATTCTTAGCCATCGTGTTTGCGATTCTTGCGCTGGTGTTCTCTCGTGCTGGCACCGTAGCGGCTACGATATTTACCCTTATCTTCCCTCCCGGGTACTACGTATTTGCCATCCGTGCGATATGCGGCTACGAGAATCACCAAATCCAATCAATCTTCTCAAGCCGGATCCAGATGACCACCTTACACTTCTTCCAATCTTGATTGCCTCTATCGTAAGCGCTGTCTTGTCTTTTCCAGAATTTTTTTTCATGAAATTCTAGGTTGATATATTTTTGTGGCCTTATCTTGGAGTGCTACTCGAGAGACGTCTCTACGATGCAAGGGAGCCTTCGAGTGGTGGTTGGTTGTGTTTCCGCAGGAGGAAGCAGGAGGCACTTCCTCCGCACCCGAGCGGGATGGCGATCTCCGTCAAGAACCTTCGCAAGACCTTTACTCCCTCCATGTTCAGTCGTGAGAAGGGACCCGTCACTGCGGTGTCTGATCTTTCAATGGACATTCCCAAGTCTGGTATATTCGTCTTACTGGGTTCTAACGGGTGAGTCCATATTGGTAAAGAGTCGGCCGCTTGCTCTAATAACAAGTCCAGTGCTGGAATTCAGTCTACGTCACTTTCTATCATTGCAAACCTCATAGGGCGAAGCTCGGGTTCGATCACCTTCGAAGGTGGTGTCAAGCGTCCTCCACGTGGCACGCTTGGAATTGTCCCTCAGAAGAATGTTCTTTTCCCCGACCTCACATGTTACCAGACTCTACGTGTGTGGCGTGCTATCAAGTACTGTTCGCAAGCTGCGTACGAAGACGATGACTATGAGCAGCTGCTGTGCGATTGTGACCTTGGAAAGAAGATACACTCGAATGCCAATACGCTTTCGGGCGGACAGAAGAGGAAGCTCCAGCTCGCCATCAGACTAAATGGTGGCTCCAAGATCGTGCTCGTTGACGAGTGCACTTCGGGCGTCGATCCTCTGTCACGTCGTGCGCTCTGGAGGACACTGTCACGGATACAGTGTTCAAGTTACGTTTGATTCCGAGGACGTCGATGACAAGGAGCCCGCCAGTTCGTCGCTGGATGTTCGGGACCGCATTCGAGAGTTGGCAGCACACTGCACGCTGTCGCAGCCGTCCCCTACGCATGTTGTGTACCACCTCAAGTCCAAGGATTCGGTCTTTGTAGAGCGGGTGCTTCAGATGCTCCAGGACGAGGGTGCAAACTATCATATTGCATCCGTCGATGTGTTGGGGACGTCGATCGAGGATATCTTTCTCGAATCAATGGAGTCCGAGTCCCGAGTTCGCGCACAGGACGGTCGGGTGAAGTCGGTGCACTCCACGGAAAGTACCAGTACTCCTGCCCCGAGTATACCAGGTCCTGCCAGGTGGTTCCTCCACTATTGCTTGCCGACGGGCGTCCAAGATCGCCGTTCAGTCAAGCGTTGACGATATTCCATAAGCGGATGCTCATTTCAAGGAGAAGTTGGCTTACACCTGTGCTTACTGTTGTCATTGCGGTTTGCGGAGCGTGTGTTCCTTTGGTCTTTTTGTCTGGCCAAACTCCGTCGTGCACGGTCCAGTTTCGCAACGAAACGGTGATCCCTTTCTACTGGGCGGACTCGCCTCTCGACAGGTTTTACTACACCCCGACTGCCAGTGCAGTGCACTGCAATCGCCACCCAATATCACAGCGACGCTTGGGCCATCAGCTGTGCACATATTGATGGAAAATGTCCCAGACAATGCTACATTTGTCTCCACGATCCAACAGGACTATCTCAACATCCCAATTGGTGGTATATCGATCGACGTCGACACCGGAGATGTGCTGGTTGCTTGGGACGCTACGCCTGCTCCAGGTTTCGCAGGCCCAACGTTGCTGAATCTGGCTACAAATATTCTGTACAATCGTGCATTGAACGCTTTGGGCAACACGGCGGGAGCACTGGCCAATTATGCAAGCTTCCCTCAGATTGCAGCTGGGACGCTTGTGGACTTGAAGTGGGTCGCATTCTTTGGGCCACCATGGTATGATTTTAGCGTCCTTCACCTTTCTGCGTGTTAATCCGTTCTCAAGGCTGTATACCCTGCATTCTTTTCGTTATATGTCCCGCGGGAACGCCGGTCGTCTGTCCAAGCGATGCAGTTTTCGAATGGCTTATCCAACTCTGTCGGTCTTTGGCTCGGCCACTTGCTTTGGGATTCTATCTTCAGTGTCATCATTGCCACAGTCATAATAATCGTGTTTGCTGTTGCCACCAATCAATTCTACGGACTTGGATGTTTGTTAGTTGTTTTGCTCTCTTTTCTTTGCTCTCGCTCATCGACTTCAAGTTTCCATCAGTGGATCGTCCTCGTTCAGTACGTCGGGTGACTCCCAAAACACCATCCTCGCTGCCTGATACAACTTGGCGTGCGTCCTTGCCGGCCAAGACGACCGTGTGCTCGTAATTGTCGGCCCCTGCTCCATACACTCCCCAGAGCAGGCTATCGAATATGCCAAGCTCCTCAGAGCTAAAATTCCCACCTGGGAAAACCTGCAGATCCATCATGCGTGCTTACTTGTGAGTCACATATGTCATCTCGTCGGTCTGTCCATGAGCTTAACATCTCTTTTTCTAGTGAAGTGCGTTACTTCCCGTGCCCATTTTTCTCGGACTAACCCCCTTTCCAGAAACCAAGAACGACCGTAGGCTGGAAAGGCCTGATCAATGACCCGGTATGTCCCTCTGCCTCGTGGGTCACATTCCTCTCTCAATGTTACCCACCCCTCTAGGACCTTGACGGATCCTCCCAAATAAACAAAGGGCTACGAGTTGCTAGACAGCTCCTTTGCGACCTGACTGAACTCGGCGTGCCCGTTGGTTCAGAACTTCTCGATACCATCTCCCCCCAGTACATCGCTGATCGTATCGATGTGTCACAATGGTGCGTCCCTGCCACACACCCTCTCTCTTTCCGCCACCTTTTTCTCCCCGCCTCTCTCACCCACTATGCCAGACCCCGCCACGCTCCCAGAGTGAGGATGACACACTCGACGACGACTCGATGCGAGACGAGGACAAGGGTGACGTGACATTGTCATTTTATTGGCTAACTATGGTCTCGACCGCGCTGCGGACTGCCTGTACTGATCCGTCTAGGTTTTTACTGCCTGTTTGAAGGCAGGACCCCCCGATCAAGCTCGAACAAGATGATGCAAGGGCGTCTGATCTGGCAGAACAGTATGTCGAAGTCCCGCAATGCTCTACTCAATGCACGAGCAAACTGATCTCATACCTTTTTGTTTTTCTATTGCAGTCTCCAGTTATTCTGATCTAGACTCTGTGACTGTCTAGAGATGGGCTATTTGGGATAATTGAAGCCACCCTTATCTGCCAGATCATGACTGATTCAGGTGATCTCATGATGAGTGAAGGGGTTATTTATAAGGTATGATACTTCCATGGAAGTGGCTGCAGGGAGAGGGGGGGCAGCTCCTAGTCTATATCCATATATTTTTGTGTTGCTGTCTGGCATCTTGAGTTGGATTTGAAACTATCAATATTTATTTCTCTTTCACAGTGAGATGGTAGTAGCTAGCACAAAAATGTTGTGTTGTGTGAGTACTACATCTTGAGAGTCTGAGTCGTCAGTCATTGAGTGCCAGTGAGTTTGGATTCCAGATCATTTGAACACAATTCATTTCATCAGAACCACTAAAAAGCTAGTTGATATGCATGATAGTCAGAGTATTTGTTAACATAAAAAGCAGAAAAAGCAGACAGAGAATCTGTATGCTGAAAATTTGTTGGAAGAGGGTTGGGTCCATAAACTCCAATCAAATGAGCAGGACGCAAAATATTGTCCAAAGAAATAACCTGCATCACATGATGTCCATCACTATCAACCTCTGGTTCAACCATCCACATGCCTGTTTTGAAGCAAAACTCAACAGGACTAAACCATTTAACCAAAGCACAAGAATGTAAAGTATTGCGATCAAAGAAAGAAAATAGTAACAGAACTTGAGCAATGGACAGTCCTTGAAAACCTGGCAAAGTAGAGTCCTTCTCTACAAAAACACAATCATACCTAGCAGGACCCTTATGCCAAGATGAAGTTGCATGGATCCTTTGTCTGTGCATTCCACCAACTCCACAAAGATCACTGGGAGCATAAAAAGTTGCAACTGCTGAATTGAAAGTATGTGCTTTTTCAAGAAGCTGAGGATGTCTAGTATTGGGAAGACCAGCTTGAATGTGAGATTCCTGAACAAAATATTCCACCAAATCAGGCAATGCAGGATGATGAATCTCTTCACCAATCTCTACAAATGATCTAAGGCGTCGAGGTGCTATGATATTAAAGGAATTAGTAACATCATATGGAGCATTTTGAATAAAAATAGCAAACAAAGACATACAAGATACTTTGGCCAACTCAACAATGGATTGTAACCTAGGGCCATCAGCATCTTCCATATCTTGAACATATTCATCATCACGGGCATCTGGTTCATCCCACTCAACAACCATAGCTTGTGGTTGGATATTGCTAGGAATAGAAGGTCTTGAAAGATATCCTGGTGTAAATAATTTCAATAATTTTATAACATGAATTGAAAGTAGAATGAATATCATACCTTTGGCAATTTTTGTGGCTTTAAAATTTGCCAGATTGTCAAGACGCTGATTTATAACCAGCATTTGATACAAAGCCTCATGTTTATTTGTTCTCCTCCAGGGTGCCTTCACAGCTTGGATATGCTTGGATTCTGTGATGGAAGAACATAGTCCATTTGGTGCCCCAAACAATTGAATCATTTCATGATAGTGCTGAAGGGAATGGATTCGAGGAATTGATATCTCATCAACACGAACTCCACATTGTTGAAAGATGGTTCGTTCCTCTTGAAAGCGAAGAATAGCATTATCTAGTGCTTTCAAATCACCTTCATCTAGGCTTGATTGCCTGACAATATAACAAAAGTCTAAAAATGCTGCAAGGCATTGAACCATTCCATCAGGAAGGTAGTCAGCAACTGCTGGTAGATACACCTATATCATATAATAAATGAGAGACAATTACAACTAGATTCAATTCTGCTTACTTTCATCAAGGCTTTGGAATCATTTCCTGTCCATTGTTTAAATCCACGGCCTTGGGGAAAACGCCTAAGGCCTGGAAATGGTGGAACAGCAGCAATGCTATTCAAATAAATATATACTTCAAAATACTTCAAAGTTTTGATATAATTTCAGCACTTACCGACGATCAATATCAGCCAAAATAGCATCTGGATCAGGAAAATGAAGCTTGATGTATGTCTCAACCCAGGCTACAAGATGATCCTTGAAGGTCCCTTTGATAACTTGATGGAGAATATCTGGTGTGATGAGTTCATGAATATTTGCCCTAGGAAAAGCAGCAGTAAAGGGCTTCAAATATTAATGCCAATCAGAATTAAGCTGCTAATAAGACACTTTTCTTACCAAAATATCATCAACAATGCCATATTCTTTCCATAGGATCTGAGCAGCAAATTTCTCCATAAGCAGTCTAGTATGATCATGATCTCGAAGAACTGCATCACTATCACTATCCAAGTGTAATCGATGAGCTGTACATCTACAATGTAGTAATGTGAGCATTCAAGTTGAAGTAATTATGTTTCAAATTCTTACTTTGGACACCAGCCTTGAACAATACAAGCCAAGAGTGCTTGTTCAGGATAGTCACCTATATATGGACCAATTCCATAGATGGCACGTCTATACTGACTATCAGCACATAAAATGATCTTGGGTTTTGTCATGGCAGGACGCATGCTCTCAAGTGCAGCTTGAAGAGAAGCATGAAATAACTGACGCCTAAACTTTCGAAACTCTGGATCTGATTCATGTTCTCGATCAGCTGAAATAATAGTCATACAAAATGGTAAATAGTAGCAGCAGTAGCAGTAGATGAAATGAAATGAAACTTACATTTGGGTATAGATAAAAATCCCAATAAGCTTACAGCCTGCCCATGACCTCTTCTGGCACAGTTATGAACATTGCCTGTTGTAACATATATAGGCCAGTATTCATTCTGTCCTGTTGCTACAGAAACAACAGTTTTGTCACTGCCAAGGATGACAGGAACAAACATAGCCCCATGGTTTTCTTCTTCCTCAGAAAGCTTATTCTATATTATATTCAATAAAACAATGACAGCATAATAAACCAACAGATCACTTACACATTGGGACCATGCCCAATTTCCTGTCATAAAATCTGACCATACACGCTGATGTTGTTCTCCAAAAACTTGACGTGGAGAATAATCCATAAAGTTCTTGAATTCTGGATTTGAGAGCTGCTGATCCACCAACTTTGCACCATCTCGGAGACACATATGATATTTACTCTGCTTCCACACAGGAGCAGAGGGGTCCTGAGCATCAGTATGCTGCATTTCAAACCTCTCCCATGTTTCCTCTTCCACAATCTTGTCAACAAGCCCATAGAGGTCTTCATGATTGGTAAAGGGGGGCTGGCCTTTAGAATGAGCTGCCCAAAGCTGCATCAAATCATCAATATGACTCCCAGGCATTTGATTCTGACAGAATAAAAAGTCTGCAAGCTCAAATTGAGTTTGGTTGTTGAATGGGTGCCAGGAATCATCATTTGTATGACTTGTATGAGCTTCAGGAGCCTGAGGGGATGATGGTGTACTACATCCAGAGTCAGAGGAAAGGTAATTCCCTTCTGAATCACAAGGAGTTCCTAAAATGATCCCATAATTGTTAAAATACTATATCAGTATTCTGAACATTACAAGTCTGAAAGTTTTACTTACCATCCAATACTGGGTGTATCTCATAGTATGCACCAATTGGCTGTGGCTCAGCATCACTACTACTAGTACCACTGGCACTGGCACTGCCAGCAGAAGCAGAGTCTGGTTCTGAATCTGAATTTACCCCCTCAGGCAAGTTACTCTGACTCGGAGTCTGGGGTGGAGGATGTTGGCGAGGCCGAGTTTTGATACATGGAGTTTTGTAATGGACTGCATTCTGGTGTTGTGTGTAGCCTCCTTTAGATGAGAATCCTTTCCTACAACTTGGAAGAATTTGATTGGCACAATAGAACTGCCGGGGTCGGAATGTAGGGGCCATGCTAGGCAAAATGAAGTGTATTAGTGGTGAGAAATCTGATTGCAGGCAGGACACAGAGGTCCGACTACTACTATAACTTGAAAGGCTACTTAAATTCTTCAACCTCCGAGTCCAAATGATTGTAATTAGAAAATTATACCGGTCACTCAGTCACTGACTCGGAGTTTTGTCAAAGTTGTAGCCACAAACTTCAACGAAGACAGTGTTCATTGATTCATATGACATTGTTATGCTCACTTAGCTAGTAGTCAGTATTTTTTTTTGTCACAACTTGAATTTACTTGGTCACGGTCTGGTACCACGGTCACCACCTTGTCGGGTTTTGCTTGGTCACGGTCTCAACATGCCAGTCACGACGCGCATAAAAAATAAAGATACTCACCCGGGCAATCTGCTCAAGGCGTCCTTTCTTTCGGACGACGAACCCAATCCAGGGAGAAAGAAACCTCCGAAAGCTGCAAAGCTAACAGGAACGGAACATCAGGAAGTTATCCAACACGTCGCCGAGGCCGAACAGGAGATGGTCAAACGACGACGGGATGAGTTGGCCACCGCACGCAAACCGTCAGGTCCCCAGGTTACGAAGAAGCTGTTACGAACTGCAGCACAACATAAAACCAAAGGTACGTACCTTCTCACTAACAAGTAAACCGACCGATGGCACGACAACCAACGGAAATTTTTGATAGACGACGACGGCGCTGTAAACGAAGATGGCGACGACGCCGAGTCGAACGGCACCAAAAGCCAGGTGACGACGAAGCTGTTACGAACTGCAGCACAACGTAAAACCAAAGGTACGTACCTTCTCACTAACAAGTAAACCGACCGACACGACAATCAACGGAAATTTTTGATAGACGACGACGGCGCTGTAAACGAAGATGGCGACGACGCCGAGTTGAACAGCACCAAAAGCCAGGTGACGACGAAGCTGTTACGAACTGCAGCACAACGTAAAACACAAAGTACGTACTTTTTCACTAATAAGTAAACCGACACTGAAACAACGGAAAATTTGATAGACGACGACGGTGTTGTCAACGAAGATGGCGACGACACCGAGTTGAACGGCACCAAAAGCCAGCAAGGGGGAAAGAGAAAGGCGTCGGGCGGGCGGAACGAGAGCGGCGGAGTTAGGGCGGCCGTTCGTCGACAGAAAGCGCTCACGGCTGAGCAGGAAGACTGTAGCGACCTAGATGGAGAGGATGAGGGGGTAGGTCGTGCTGCGAAGACGAAACAGAAGAAAGTGTCGGAAGGCGTCGGGAATGGAGGAGACGTACGAAAGGAACAGGACGTCTTTAGGGAACCTGAGATCAGTGAGCGCTGGTATGCGACATCGGACAACACCCCTCGATACTTACCTCTGTTTTGAAAACAGATCGAAGGAGAAGCACCGATCGCGGTGTTTCGAAGAGGAACGACTTGGAACGGGGAAAACTTGGGCGACCGTTGGATGAGAAAAAACCAGCGCTCGGGCGAGATTCGCCAAACGGACTGGCAGTTGGTTCGAAGCGCACTCGGACTAGAGATGCCGACCAGTCGGATGTCGAGGGAGAAGGTGTAGAAGGCGAGGAACAAGGAGACGGAGGAGACCGTGGTGCTCAAAATGGCAACTGTGATCGGTGCGAAACTCTTGACTTCGTTTCCCTCTATAACCACCTCACTCATGGATTTGATTCGCGTCCCCGCCATCCTACTCTACAGACCCAAGAAGAAGCCTAAGGTTCGGCCGACAACGAATACAAGCACAGCGCACACCGCCCCCCCGATCTCCGGTCTCCTACCTGACTGGCAGTCAAGGAAACCCGACCCCGCTACAAGTCGTTCCACCTCACAACCCGTCAATTCCAAACCGAGCGTGCGCGTGACCTCCGGTAAGCTATTTGTTGATTTCTTTATGTCCGTTGTATAAAACGATCGGGCTGTCTCAACAGATACACACAGTTCTCAGCCAGGTGCGTCTCGATACATGGATTGGTATTGAACGTGCCGATCGTTTATTTATTTTTTTCCAGCGGTTTCCTACCGACCCTACGGAGGAATGCAAGATACATATGAAGAACCTGGTCCTCGTGCTGCTGAAGATGACGGGATGATGAGCCGCGTCGGCCACTCCCGCACAGCGCCGTTGCCGATTCGCGTCACGTATCCAACACGTCCCCTTCAACCCACCGCACAAAACCATCCAGTCGAGCTTAGGAAGTCTCAAGAAGACCTTACGGACTCGGAGGAAGAAGACGACTCAGGCAACAACGGGAGTAAACGAAACCGACAACTCAACCGTGAAGACCGGGACTGGGACGACAACGGCAACAAGGACAACTCGGAGGGGTCCCGTTTCTCTCCACTCCAGACTGAGCGTATGCAGACGCAAGGTCGACACTTACCAAAGGCGGCTGCCAACGCGAGGAGGCAAGAAAAGGCAAGTGTCTTGCTGGTGCTCGGCAGCGTGCTTTGCTAACACAAACAATATGAAACCACCACCGTGCGAGCAGCCACAGCAAGCCAGCAAAGGCAAGGGCAAAGAGAAACAGGGTGCGCGGATGATAAAGGAACTTACCCAGCCCTCGGGACAACAAATGCCAAGCACCGGGGCGTTCAGGAAGGCGGGTAATATCATTTCGAAGGTATGGAACATGTCTATTGAAAGATCGCTTGTAACGTTACAACAGTCTCCTGTATCTGTGCTCCCTTACAAACTTGCTCTCAAGCCGTCCAATAGTCGGACCAAGACTGCTGCCGGGCCTGAGTTGGCGGGAACATCCGCCGCCCGTAGGAACCACGATGACAGGTCCGTTCGTAACCAGGATACCACCACTGTTGATGACAGTGGGAATTAAAGTGACAACGTTGATGATGATGACATTGATGAAGACGAGGGCGGTGATGCTCAACGAGTCAAAGGTATCAGGACGGTTTTCAAGAACCGAGATCTCCCCGGGTATCCGGACACCCTTGATCTCTGGCGTGACAAGCTACTGCCACGGTGGTATGTTTACCATGCTTCCATTGATAATCCTTGGAAGCTTGAGCGTGCGGAGCACCTGAAATGCGGACAAGCGCTCTGGGACCATCTCATCTGTATTGAGCACACGTTAAAACATCACAATGATCCAGTGTGGACTCTTGTAAGTTCTGAGTCACTTTTGAGGCCATTGTTGACTCTTTTGCAGCTCAAGCAGCGGACATATGACTGGCGGGGTGACCTTGCTGAACGGGCCATTCTTGCTGTTAAGGCTTTCTTTGGGAAGTATACAAGCTTTCATTCGGACCCAGAGTCCAGAGCAGCTTATGTTGCCTGGGCTGTTCCTGATGCCACTGAGGAGGAGGATGAGAGGGGAAATCTGGTAGTTCATCTACCTCGTTTCTTCCCATTCATGTGGAAGGAGTTTGATGGAACTAATCCTGATGATGTGGTAAGTCGTTCGTTTTCAATGGAACATGTCTCATCATTTCAGTAGAAGATGTCTGGTGTTTTCTTGCATGAAGTCATCTTGGACACGTTCACTCATTACATTGAAACTACTATGGCTGTCTCAGGTACAGTTAAGAATAAAAAGGTTCCAGGTGGTGCTCTTGCACTTGCAACTGTTGCGGTAAGTCGTCGTCCTTTGATTCTTGTAAATACTAAGCTTTAAAAATAAATAGGTTGAGAGAGCATTTAGGTACTGGAAGACTGGCAATTGTGTACTTCCACCACAGAAGAAGGACCGGACATTTTGCAAGGGACTTTGGGGTTTTGCATTCAATGAGGTAATGACTTCGGTTGAGTGCCTCACTAATAAGCAGTGGGGCAAGATCCTGGATGGGGCCAATGAATATATTGGAGCTCACAAAGCTGCTCCTAGCATTGCTGCTAGTCATGCAAGGATGGGGTTGGTTTCTGGAAGGGCAGCATGTGTTGAGGTTGATTCTGATTCTGATTAGTGGTGGTATGAATTGCTTGTAATGAATCAATGGTGTGATTGCTACAATGATGATATGATGATATGATTCCATTGTTGGAATGATGATCTTGTTTAATGTGATGATGAGGCATCTGACTTCCTGTATATCTGAGTGCCTGGAATTACTGATGACACTGTGAAGCTGATATCTTGAGGGATGTGGAGGATTGAATTCCTGAGGAGACTTAGTTGGTGGATTGCCTGATTGGCTGAATGTCTGAATGTTTGATGCACTAAGGCCCTGAATAAAATGAAAGAAATGGTTCATTAAAATACTGAATGAACTAATATCCTGAAGGTGTGACACAGTGAATCTTTGAAATAAATGATATGCTGGGTCTTTGGGTTTCATGAAGTACTCAGGCAGTCAGTAAAGTAATAGTGCTGATCCCTTGATTTCCTGAATTGCATGAAACCTTGAGCACCTAATGCTCTGAAATTCTGATATGCTAATGTACTGTTGGCATGATTTTGTGATGCACTGAGAATACTGATGTTCTGGCTGTCTGGTGTCCTGAAGTCCTGAGATACTGAAAGCACTGATTGTGGTGACACACTGATTGCACTGAAATCACTCATAGCACGAGAAACTGATTTCCTGATGTACTAAAATACTGATTGGCCTGATTTGATGACACTTTGAACTTCTGAAGGCCTGTATTCCTGAACTTCCTCATATCCTGAGGCACTGATTTCCTGACATCCTGAAGGTACTATTGCAGTTGCACCATGAATAACTGATATACTGAATCCCTGAGCTGGCTCATATCCTGACACACTGATTTTCTGAAGTCCTGAAGGAACTATGGCTCTTACACAATGAATAGCTGAGATGCTGAATCACTGAGTTGCTTAATTGCTGCTGTCAGACAATCAATTTCTCACTGAGCTGATAGAATGGGTGCTTGAGAGTACTGATGGAACTGCTGTCAGTGTTGTCAGTATTTCAGAAAAAATGTAGGTTTGCTGATGCACAGACTCTGACTAGCTCATTTATTTATTTACCTCGTGGCAGCCTTAATTATGTAATTAGTTACCATGTTGTACCAATTAGTATTAGTTTGAATTGATATTTTTGGTTGCGTAATTAATTGCTGGTGTGAACAGATCAGATGGAATGTGCTTTTTTACAGCTTGTACAAGTCCGGCATAAGTCAGTGGATAAGTGTCGAGCAAGTAGGATCCAGGAGTGGACCCTACTTATAAAAGTAGATTTTTACTTGCCGTGTGATTCACTTATGGCTACTTATGGCATAATAAGTAGCCATAAGTAACGTGTTAATTCCCTGATGTAGTGACACCGTGACCGAACTGCAACCAAAGGGTTGGAAGTGGCCCGGTTGGCCACAGTTTCTGCAGTCACTACTAGTGCCAAGGTGAGCAACAACTTACCATAATGACGATCTGACTCGGAGTAGTGTTGTATCAGACCGCGTACCTTCCCAGTGGACTAGCCGTACAAGACCTCGTACCGCCGTTATTTGGTGACGGTGAGTTCGGCGTCATTTTGTCAATCCCTCCCACGTTCTTTTTTTCATTACTTCCTTGTGCTTGTTTCTGGCGCTGACAAATGCGTTCGAAGACGACTTCGACTTTAATGCTTCCGTTGGGATTGCGATTAAACAGCTCGCATCGAGGCCTTTGTCCGACGCATCTCCCACCAACGGCAACACTGTGACCGTACAAACCGACTAAGCGAGGACAGGTGAAGAACCAAGGTGGAAGGATGTCGTCACCGCCGCCCAGTTTCTCCCGTTCATTTGCGTCTCTTGTCCCCTCGTTTTCGTCGTCGCGTAACCTCTTGGTTTCCTGCTTCACGATAGACACGTCGCGCTTGGAGGTGCGTTACCTCACTGCTCACCTTCCGGCCGTGATTTTCTTGGCGATCCGCGGACGTTGTGACACCAGGTCGCATGTTAGATTTGGCGATATTTATTCAGTTTAACCTGCTTGGGATACGTGGCTACAAAAGGACAGACGCGTAATTGCTGCAAGGCTTTCCTTTGGTTCTGCAGATGACTGGAAAGACACCATTCGTCATTTTTCGTTTGAGGATCTGACGTCAGCGCACATCCGGCGCCAGCACGGTTAAATCTTTTGGCATAAGTAAAAGACTTTTTGGAAGTCTTCTCTCCTGGTCTGTCCCTGAAAAGGATGCCCCCCACGCGTCTGCTTGCTCACCGGCATTGCTGAATAGGGAAAGTCTGCCGTAACATTCGATTGCACGGCTGTATGGCGGGCTAACACGACTAGGTTCGTCGTATCGCTTCTCCTCCTCTACCCCCCTCCCATCCATCGCGTCTTCTGCCGCCGCGCCCCGCGCAAGCAGGGTCGCGCACGATCTGATCTGATCAAACGTTCAAGTCTCGAGTTTCTCCGGGATGGCGTCTGATAGTTGCTTCGCGGCGTTTCATTTCGTTTTCTGATGTTTCTTTTTCGAAGGGGCCAAAAGAAAAAAGAAAAAAAATAGGTAAGCTCCGGAAGGTGACCGCCGTACACTGGCAGGTGTCTTACGACCACCCAAATTTCAAAAAGCCAAACGAACGCTTCAACACGACGACCACGACTCCGCACGGCAGGTCTATTCTTTTGCGGGTATAGTATGTACGAGAAATATCCCACGTCGTATTGCAAAAAAACCGGCTGCTTGGCAGGCTCGACAACGACGCATGTTCTTCAACTTGAACCTTCCCCTAAACTTATCAGCCCTGTGGCAGACTCAGCTACATCTCTTCGCAGGGGGAAATGAACTTATTGCGGCGGGGCGTCCGGGTGGACGAGGGTGATCCCTACCGGAATGGTCTAGGAGAGGCAACCTCCCCTCGGCCAGAACGAAACCGAACGTCCGGGGGCGCCTAGAACGTAAGTCGTTGTATACGACTGTGGTCCCCAACCCCATTATTCGAGCGGTTTTTTAATCGCCCCGCGAACACCACGCGATGATAATCTTACTCGAGGCTTCCAAGTTATTTACGGTGGGTTCCTCACATCGATACCCTGTATGCTCTACCAACGATCGCTGCCAACATTCAGGACTGTCACTGGCACGACGCCCTCGGCTTCCAAACGCGTATCAATATATAAATTATAATATAATCTTGTCGTTCAGCTTCGATCCGCAGATCTCC
>JBBPOO010000623.1:0-17651 GCA_038091495.1 Leccinum subtestaceum
CGAGCCGGCGGGCGATAACGTCGCATACTCTCGGATCACCGACAAATGGCCTTGGAAAAAGTGTCTGCGCTCTACATGAAAAATATACAACTTGAATATATCGAAATAGAAACCTTCTTTCTTCTTTCTTGCACGGGGAAGTGGAGTCGACCGAGATTGACTCTAGGTGAGTAAACATCCCGAGTCTCCAATAATAATGCAGTACAATGCTATCGAGCGCGCTCTCGACCTTTTCTTTTGCCAGTGATTACATATATAACTCGTTCTGATCTTACTCGAAACAAGAACCTGGCCTACACGAGGAACGCTCAGACGCAGGGAACAGGTTGGTTTCAAGCAGGGCCCTAGTAGCATCTCCGGCCAGACGTACAGGTGGCATGGTTTATCTACCCCCATCCGTGTCTGACGGGTGCCACCAAGATTGTAGTGTGTCTCAGACAGTGCTGAAACACAACCGTGAAGGCCCGGAGACTACCGGGATACCGGCGTGAATCACAGGACTGTCGTCTGGGGACTCAAATAAACGTACTACTGTACGACGTTGGCTAGGTTCAAGAGGGATCGTGATCCGTTCCCGCCCCATGATGGACAGCGTGATTCCATTGTCCATGGCGTTGACAACCTGACTGAGTTTTCCGAGTCCGTCACTCGCGTGATGGCAAGTTCTTGAAGCATCATCGATTCGGTCGACACACATGGCATTTCGAGCGCGGGCACTGCTGTGTGATTTTGCCGTCTCTCGAGGAGCGCCCACTTGTTGACGAACGTTGAACGCTCGCTCGTCCCCCGCCCAGCCAACCTCGTCGTCGTGCTGCTGAAGAAGCTGAACTGATTGATCAGATATTTCTGTTTCCCTTTCCATGACTTTTTCTATCGCACTTTCTAGATGGACTTCCAAACGCATTGGTGGCCAGTATTATTCCCGCTACGAAATTACTAGACTATAGTGAGTTTTGGGATTGAAACGGAAATTTATAAAATCGATGTGGGTCTTGGCAAGGCCCAGGCCTATAACCCGCCTTTGTTGACGCATGGATCGATGTGATGGAAAGAAACCCTGCTCCGATAACCTTCATTCACTGCTGCTTTGGCCAGGATCACTCACGCAGCATGACAACTCAATACATTCCTCGTTCATGTGGCATCTGTTATCTAATGGGTATCATACATTCGTCTTCGCCGCTTCCTTTCATGTTCATGTGCGACTTCAATTCATAGTGAGCGTGGTACTTGCTGAGATATCGAGAATAGACGGTTAGTAGAAATGCACATTCAGCCGTCTAGTTCCCCAAGGCTTGTAGTTTCGACTCTGCCTCTTCCCATTGCTCCAAAGCACTGCTCAATCCTTCTATCCAATCCTCACGACGCCACATTTCCTGTTTCATGGATTTCATTCCTTCCCGTTCATACGCACTGATCCCGCTGGAGTCCAAATCATCCTCTTTCCTCCCCCCGTCGTAGAATTCAGGTTCCATGAAGCAGTGCATCCATCCAGTCGAGAACGAGAGCTTCGCTACCTCACGTGCGATCGGGAAACGAACCTCTTCGTAAATGCGAAGGGCATCCGGAATGCGAGACAATGACGTCAGGGGATGTGCGATGAGCCTTCCAAGCACAAATGCATCCTGGACCAACTTTAAACTACCACGGAAAGGCAAGGGTATAACGGATCTGAGCGCACCTCGATCACTTGACCCGCACCAGCAGCAAAATGGGGCGTCATGGCATGACACTGAGAATTCATCTGTCAGAAACCGAGCCATGCGTATGACCTGAGGAAGACGCACCGCATCTCCGATAAGGGCAACCCTTTTTCGTGTGCAGAATGGGAGTGGTTTCACGACGTGCAGGGCCCACTTGGACGGCCGTTCGAATAACTGTGTTGCCTGTTCAGACCGGCACCGTGGGGTGTACACGGAGATTGTCAGAAAGACTCACCTTTATCACTGTCCTCGGGTCAGACTCGAAATTGTCATACAATCCAACCAGCTCATCGCGACTTGCGTCGGATACCCAGTGTCCTTCGTAGCGTGTGCCCGTCAAACTCGGATCGCAGACAACGGCAGCGCAATTGATCATAGTCCCATTAGCAACGGGATAGGTGATCAAGGACTACGGATAGTGAAATATTTAAATACGAAAAAAAGGCAGTACGAAACATGCTTACCCTGCCTTTGCCATGATACTGTAACCACAGAAAATCAGACCTGACGTTGGGCGCATGTACAGCTGCTTAGTACTGTACTCACTGATGCTATCTCCCTTAGAGAGAGATTCTCGGGGCTTTCCCTCTTCAATATCTCTGCAGGAATTAGGCATCGGTAAATTGACATCCCTGTGAACGTTGCTTCTGTGTATTGTTTGAGATCTGTCTTGTTTCCGTCACTCTGGTCCGCTGATGCTGCTTCAAACAATGTCTTGCGCACTGCTGAACGAATTCCATCGGCTCCAATGAGAACGTCTGTGGTTGCGCTAGTTCCATCCGCAAACCCAAGTTTGATAGGCGACGTGATGTATCCATCCTGTTGCTCTGGTTCGGTATAAACAAGAAGCCGCTTTCCCAAATGCACTGTACACGAGGCGGGGAGGTGCTTCTCCAGGAGAGATACCATGTGCTGACGATGCATTGCGGAGGTATCTTCTTCCCTTGCATAAAAACAGGTCACAAATGGAAAAGGACAGACACGTACGGAGGTGGGTTTTCTGGTCCCAGAAATATCCGCCCTCGCGAATGTCCGATCGTCTCATCATGGGACCTAACATGGAGATCAGAGCTGAAATAGACACGGCAGAATATCACATCCCTCACCAAGTACATTCTGAGAATTATGGTTGAAAATCCGTTTGAATTCGTCAAGGAGTCCGAGCTCCATCAAGACCTCGTGCCTCCGTAAAACGATTCCTACACCGGCAGTCTCGATAGAGTCGTGTGCTTCATATATATCAATGGGTATAGAAGGATCATATTTTCCAATCGTAATTGTGAGGACGAGACCACCAATGCCAGCGCCACTGGAAGTGACGTTGAGTGGTGGGTTTGGCAAACAGGTGAGAAAAGAGCTGCGCACCAGATAGCAACGCGGAACTTTACTCCTGACTCGGAGGACGAGAGTGATGCAGACATTGTATTATACTACAGCCAGAGAGATAGAGAGATGTTATCAGACCTGACAAAAGATAATGTCACTCTATATACGTTGTCCAGGCTACGCCAAATCATTACGTGCTTTGCTTCGTCCGGTCGACACGCAGGAAATTTACGTGATTCTGATTACAAACTCGTTTCAGTGCAATGATACGATCAGAACGCGACTGACCTGAAGTATCTGAGCTAATGGACGATGGGCCACGACCAGCGGCAAGCCCACAATTCCGAGTGCACCTACGTGTCGTCTCCTTCACTTTCAAACGACAGAAATATGTGGAAGAGCGAGATCTGGGACGCGTAAACAGGAGATACGGACTTGAAACGAGGCCACTAATGATCACGTCAGGTTGTGGGATCATGAAAAGTTATGAATGAGAAAAAGAAACAGATCGAAAGGACTTTGGGAGGGTACAGGAGAAAAACAAGAACGGAAGATTGCATTCCAAATTCATTGGTCTTCATGATCGGTGAACAGCGCGACAATCATTGACAAGTTCGTGTTCAGAGTCTCGTCTCCGTGAATACTGATCGCTACGATGACGCGTGAGGTGTAGCGTGTAGCGAACGCGAATGGGATTATGGATGTGGGCAAAATGCTGCCGGGTCCGTCGAGCGAGCTGCTCATCCATTGACAGGGAGAAGGGGCCTGTTAATGCATGTAGCGCAGCTTGACCCCCAAAGGAAGGAGGCAGGCTCGGTTGCCTCAGCAGACGAGTGGGCGACTCCTCGAGGACTCGGAGGCCCTAGTGAATAACATGTAGAGGTGGCTAGCGGTGGCAGGCGTTCTCGTAGGGTCGTACATAGCATCGTGTTCCCGGCAGGCTTTGTCGTAGGTCGTCCTCTTCCCGCCATCCTAGGATCCACCCGGCCGCCTCTCCGATGGTTAGAATTCCCAGTGGACGCGATATTGACATGTATGGATGATCCCAGTGGATATGTGTATGCTCTAAGATGATGACGCGTACGGAAAAACCAGTGGACGCAGAAAAGAAGAAAAGAGCCACGACACTTTGTTCTAGTAGGAAGGTCACGTGCCGCTCATGCCACGAGGACGACTCCGATCGAGGCGACATCGATATCAAGCACTACATGCTCTCACACTGCAAAGGAACCCCCTCGCTCAGTTTCCATGCTCAGTGCATGCCGCCCTGTCGTGTTTCATCAAGGTATAAACTCTGTCACATATATAATATCGACGACGCTTCTGCCAGTGTAACCTGTGACTCGAACGAAGAAAAGATTCGGTCCAGACCCTCCAAGCGTCTCTCCCGACGACTCAAGTAGACAATCCTGCTCCGCCAACCCATCTTCCGGCTGAAATGACAGACAGAAATTTGAATATGATGGAGGTGAGATGACGAGCCGGCGGGCGATAACGTCACATACCCTCCGATCGCCGACGAATGGATTTGGCACAATTATCGGCGCTCTACATGGAAAATCTCCAATATATCGAAATAGAAGGAACAGACAACATCTCGCTACCCCCGCTCAGTTACCACGCTCACTCCATGCCGCCCTGTCGTGTTGCATCAAGGTATGAACTGTGTCACATATGTAATATCGATGACGCGCCTGCTCCGACGCCCAAATTCTTCCGTTTGAAATGACAGACGGAGGTGAGGTCCGCGAAGGAGACAGACGATCCGGCGGGCGATAACACATCCTCTCGGATCACCGACAAATGGCCTTGGCAAAAAAGCGTCGACGCTCTACATGGACAATATCCAATGTATCGAAATAGAAAACCTTCCTCGCACGGGGAACTGGAGTCGACCGAGATTGACTTTAGGTAAGTAAATATCCCGAATCACCGAGTCAGCGCCGCTAGCAATAACCTATCGAGCGCTCTCGACTTTTTTTTTTCTTTTGCAAGTGATTACATACGTACCTCGTTCGGATCTTACTCGAAACAAGAACCTGGCCTACACGACGAAGGGAATAGGTTGGTTTCAACCAAGGTCATATGTATCTCCGGCCACTGCGGCCAGATATACATGGGGACAAGTCTTATCAACCCGCCCTCGTATCTGGCGGGTATCACTAAGCTGATCGTGTATCAGCTGCCGAAACACAACCGTACAGGCCCAGAGTCTACCGGGAGACCGGCGTGATTCACAGGACTGTCGTCCGGCGACTCAAATATGTATCCACGAGTTGACTAGGTTCAGAGGGGAGGTGATATGATCGTGATCCGTCCCCGCCCACAACCTCTGAGAGTGATCGCTATCGCCTATCGCGTTGACAACTTGACCAAGTTTGCCGTTACCGGCGTGATGGCAAGTTCTTGAAGCATCATGATCGATTCGATCACGACACACATGGCAGGGCACTGCGGTGTGGTTTTGCCGTCTCTCGAGGAGTGCCTCCTTGTTTACGAACGTTGAAACTTTGAACGTTTGACGCTCGCTCGTCCAACCTCGTCGTCCGGCGATCATGCGTGGGATACCCAGCAGCCCACATGGCGCCTGGTCGACCGGCGCCTCGCTGCACACGATACGGTCCACTGATTGTTCCGTCACCAACGTTATCGATGACGGTCCATCAAGACCCAGACTGTGATCGCGCACTTTACGCCCACCCTCGCTCAGGCCCTATAGATCACGCCATTCCGGAGGAGACCCGTCGATGCAGATGATGACCAACTCCCGCCGCCGGTACACAAAAAAGGGTGAGGGGGCGGCGCTCCATTCTGCCTCGTTGACTTAATGATGCAAAGGTGGCGGCGGCGTGGCGACAGGATCGATTGCATCCCGCGCGTATGCACGTGTTGAGGGTACACCGGACCGTCGATCCGTCTTTTTCCTATATTCTTTTGCCTGTCCCGCGGAAACGCGAGTGGGCGAAAAGGCGGATAAATAGCATGATAGATGAAGAGACAGAGAGACAGAATCGATACCGAACCCCGCACGAAGGCGCGGGTTCCGGTCGGAATGCAAGCGGACCCCTCGCGCTTGTTTTTCTCGTTTTACTTTTCGCTTGTTGTTCGTTGGGCCCTCGGGCTCGGTTGCGATTGCGGATGTGAACGCGTGAAGATGGTGGAGATCTGCGAATCGAAGCTGAATGACAAGGTTATATTATAATTTATGTATATTGATACGCGTTTGGAAGCCGAGGGCGTCGTGCCAGTGACATGTCGATGGGACCCGCGGGGTATGGTGGTGGCTGCGATCGTTGGTTGAGCATTCGGTGGGGTCGGGCTGTTTTGGTCCATGTGCACTTGGTAGCGAGCGGCGTAGCGAGGGTCGGAGTCAAGCACTGCCAGGGTGTATCAGGGAAGAGTCCAGACCACGGCCGAATGGATCCGCGTCTGGTTCGATATAGAAAAATCCGAAAGTGGAATGCGTGATATGAAAGAAACTTTAAAAAAGGGGGTGTCGATGTGAGGAACCCGACCGTAAATAACTTGGAAGCCTTGGGTAAGATTATCATCGCGTGGGGTTCGTGGGGCGATTAAGAAACTGTTCGGATAATGGGGTTGGGCACCACAGTCGCACACACCTTACGTTCTAGGCGTTCCGGGCGGTCGGTTTCGTTCTGGCCGGGGGGAGGTTGCCTCTCCTGGACCGGTGATTCCAGTAGGGATCACCCTCGTCCGCCCGGACGCCCCGCCGCAATAAGTTCATTTCCCCCTGCGAAGAGATGTCGCTGAGGCTGCCACAGGGCTGATAAGTTTAGGGGAAGGTTCAAGTCGAACAACATGCGTCTTCGAGCCTGCCAAGCAGTCGGTTTTTTTTGCAATACGACGTGGGATATTTCCCGTACCTACTATACCCGCAAAAAGAACAGACCTGCCGTGCGGAGTCGTGGTCGTCGTGTTGAAGCATCGCGTTCGTTTGGCTTTTTGAAATTTGGGCGGTGCCAGCTCGCTTGTGGTCGTAAGACACCTGTACGGCGGTCACCTTCCGGAGCTTACCTATATTTATTCTTTTTATTCTTTTTTTTTTTTGGGCCCCCTTCGAAAAAGAAACATCAAAAACTACGAAATGAAACGCCGCGAAGCAACTATCAGACGCCATCCCGGATAAAAATCGAACGGGACACACGGTAACGGGGGGGCGATGAAGGGAATTATCATCATCAGCATCAACCGACCGTCTCTTCTGCCTCTCGACTCGATCTTATCCCCCATCGCTCCATCGCCTTCATCGCCATCACGGCCGCGTGTCATCACCAACACCACTGTCGTTACTACCACCACCCTCATCACCCTCACCACCACCAACGCCAACGCCAACCCCACCACCAGCACTCACACTGGCAACCCCACTACCATGCCCCATCGGCGCCCAACGTTCGAATATAACCCCCTCTCCTACGCCTACCCAGACGATGAATCTGACAAAGAACTCTTCTTCCTCCAAGCCTCAGGTGCGATCGCCGCGAGCCATCTCCGCACCGTCTTGTTGTATTGGGTCAACAAGGCGTTCAACGACGGCGAAGAGGTATGGCAAGTCGTACGTCTCGATCGGAAGGAGGGAGGTGGATACAAGTACGTGTATCCGGATTTGATCGTTGTAGATGGGGATAGGGGGATGGAGCGTGAGCGTGAGCATGTGCATGAGCCAGGGCAGGGGATCGGGAATGGGGTGGGAAACGGGCATGCGATGGGGAACGTCCACTGGAATGGGCACGACTACAGTCACGGCGGCCACGATCGGGGGTTTGGACACGGCAATGGACACGGCCACGACCGGGAGCACGACCAGTCGGAAGACGATGAGCGGGGCGAGCTTGTTTCGCTCGGTACGTTCACCCGGGACCAGCGCGAGACACTGCTCGAGTGCGCAGAGGAGATCGAGTACGACGAGCGCACCGAGGGACAGTGTTTGCGGTGGATGGGTACGCTGCTGGACCGGATGATCGACGACGGGTTGGTCAAGCGGGAGGTCGTGGACGCGATTAGGGGCGTGGTGGCACTACCGTCAAGTTCACGGTAGATACGTCGACAACGACGGTGATGAGGGCGACGGGAGTGGCATCGGGACGCGATGACGAAGACGGTCGGGCTTGACGACGAAGACGGTCTCAATGGCAGTAAGTTTTTCGCCAGCACTGCTCCAACGACGACAAGTTAATGGATCAATTCAGCTATCTCTACTAGGGCTTGGGTACAGGGACGCCATAGCATCCAACGCATCTTTCTTTCTTACTCATGCTTTTTTTTTCAACTTTTCATCTGGCTCTTTCCACAATGTCTCCCTAGGTTTTTTTTTTCCGTCTTATGTACTTTCTTGCGAATGCGTGTATCCATTACCTGCATCTAATCTGGACGCCGCCAGACCAGCGACGTTCCCCTTTTTTGCTTCTTTTTTTTTCTCTCTACCGAGATAGTCTCGCGGGCAAGGAGAGAAAAACACGTGTATCGAAAACAAAATCAAGTGTTCATTATTCAACTCGTGCACTCCCAGCGAGCCTCTTAGCTTCTGCTTCCTCTTCGGTGACTATCCTGCCCTGAATCTCCTTTTCCACCTCCTCGGCGAGTTCGCGTACGCGATCGCGATTTGCACCGATAAGCGAAATGTAAACGCCACGCTGGAGGAGGGGATACGAGCCTATCCGAACGCCTTCCGGGAGCACGCGTTTTTGGAGCGTGGCAAGGAAGGGTGCGATCGACGATTCCGGCAGACTGACGGCACGCGAAAAAAACGCACGGGTGATGCGGAGATGCGGCACGTTTGAATCATGATGGTGATGATGACGATGATATCATGTCATAAAAGCGAACCCCTGAGGAAATGAAATCCAAAAGAGTAAGACGTGCCTTGTGAACACTTGGAGGCGACACGGGCGTGCGTCTGGTGGCGGGAGGGAAAGAAAGTGTTTGAGGTGGTCGAGGAGCTTTTGGAAGAGGGACGGGATGCCGGGGAAGACGCAGAGTTTGTTCTCCAGGCGCACGATTGGCTGGGTGTACGAAAGTGAGTAAGGGGAGAGAAGAAGACGAAGAAAAGACGAACCACCCATACGTCTGGTGCAACGAACAAGACCTCGGCTGCGTTTGGGAAGAGGGCCATGCGCTTGCGTGCCATGTGCTGATCCTCTGTCTGGTTGGCAAACGAGGGGCGGAGGCGGACATGTTCCTCCATGCGCTTGAGGGTCTCGGGGTGGTATGCGAGGTCCTGCTTAAAGGCCTTGGCGAGGGACGCGTATGTGATGTCTGGGGGCATGAGCGGGGGGTGCACGGGGCGCGAGAAGTGGATCGGGGGGCGCACCGTCATGGGTAGGGCCTATGCCGCCCGAGGTGATAACAAGGTCGTAGTGCTTGACCATCCTACGACTCGCTTCTGCGCTATGCGGGCTTGGGAACGACTGGGAGCGTGAGAGCGGAGCAGGACGTACATTTCGTCCTCGTCGTCGGCGACGACCTCGATGCGCTTGCTAAGGGTGACGTCAGGGTGCAGAATGGACAGGTACAGGGGTGCGCACAGGTCGATGCCGTTCTCGAAGCAAAAGCGGGCAAAGTAGTTGGAGTTTCGGTCGAGTGTCTTTCCATTGAGGATCTCGTCCCTGTGAGAAGTGAATATAAAGGTGAAGGTAAAGAAAAGTTGGTACTTACCCGATGATGAGCGCTGCTGCAGTCTTGATGTATTCTGATTTCGATGACATGAGTCTTGTCGTGTGTGCACGCTTGAAAGACACTGAGCAGGCGAGACGGAACATGTCAATGTTTTTATTTTATTTTATTTATTTATTTTTATTTTTAGTTGCTCTCACACGTTGTACCCCGCATCAGCCAATCAACGACCGAGTTCGCATCACGTTGGACCGCGCACACGAGCTCATAAAGCTCCCGCTGTAAGTAGACGAGCGACCATATGTCCTCCTCCTCCTCCTCCTCCTCGTTCCGTCCCATCGCACCAAGCGACTCAATGCACCAATACGCAGCTGCGTGCAATCCACCACGCAGGGCAAAACGTCTCCGCCAAGACGAACCCGCCGCAGCCACACGTGACACCCAATCCTCCCTCTCCAGCCCGTCCATCCCCGACGAGCCATACGATGACGACCAAGACGACATCTCCCACAACCCTCCCCCAAAGCGCCGTGGTCGCAGGCCTGGCACCCTTTCCCGGGCAGCCCGCGAGGCACAGCGCAAAATAAACCACTCTCTTATCGAAAAGGCCCGCCGTACCAAAATCAACGATGCACTCGCCACCCTGCGAGAGATCGTCCCACCTGACGTCGGAAGGGCCTCCGAGCTCGCGGACGGTGATTCCGACTCGGATGATGCCCACCCGCAGAAACCCCAGGCAAAGCCAAAGGCTGCCGGCGAGAAGGAGTTCAAGCTGGAGATCCTTGTCCGCACAGTCGCGTATCTCCAGCAACTCACGGACAAGGTCAAGCAGCTCGAGCACTCGGGTTGTCCACACTGTAGCAAGCCCATCTCCTTTGCATCCGCCGATGCTCCCTCTCCGTCCAGAATGCAGCCGTCGGAAGAGGACCCTCTCGTCCCGGACGCGCCCGCCAGCGCTTCCAGAGATTCCTCCGTCGCACCCTCACGTCTCCCCTCCATCTCTGCTTGGCTACCCACCTCCGCCGAGGAGCACCGCGCACTCCTCCGCACACCATCTCAGTCCCCCGCCTGCGACACCATTTTCGGCCCGCGCTCCGGTCAACTCCCCACACCACCCTCCTCTGCCGTCTGCGCACCCGCCACAAACGGGTTCCAGATGCCACCTGTCCTCACCCTCCCCTCTCCGAGCACATTCCTCCCACCCGCGACACCTCACATGCAACCCCGCTTCTATGGCTTCAACCCGCGTGCCAGCGCGAAAGTCTCTCCTGTCGTGTCACCGGTTTATACCCCCGAGGACGAGACCGCCGCTTCCCTCTTGCTGCGCATAAGCGCCACCTCCCCCCGCGTCGTTCCCAAACCCGTCTCTGCCCGCCCACTAGAGGTGGACGGCAAGCAGTTCAGCGCTGGATACGCCCTCACACCTAGTAGACTGCTTGGTTTGAGCTCAGAAAGATAGGATTCATTCATAACTCTGTACGATACCCCTCCCGCCACGTTTTCTTTTGAATAGTCGGAAAAAGAGAAGAAAGGACCGGTCTTGTATGTATTGTAGTACTATACCATGTACCAGTACGGCCATCAGGTGTTTGTTCCTGTTTATCACTAGCCTTTTCCTTTTTCCTTCTACCTTCTGGCAAAACTAATGTTGTTGGCACGTCCTTTGCAGTCGCTGCTGCGTGTACAGCGGCGATGCATCTCGGACGGTGCGAAGACACAAAAGAGCTCAGAGCGTAAACGACGACAAACGGTCAGTAGCGTTCACTCTCCCCCGCTACCCATCCTCACCACCACGACAGGGTGACACCTTTCTCGACCACGTCGTCATCCACGTCCGAGGCGGTACGCCCCGTCTCCCCCTCTCTCCGCCCATTGCTGACCCAGTCCACCGCGCCAAGGCAGAGGCGGCAACGGCTGTGTCGCCTTTCACCGCGAAAAATTCATATCCATGGGCCCACCCTCAGGCGGCACCGGCGGACGCGGCGGCGACGTCTACCTGATGCCAACTCCAGAGCTCACCACCCTCTCTTCCGTGCCCCGACGCGTCCGCGGTCACCAGGGCGCACACGGTCGCGGGAGCTGGCAAAACGGGCGGAACGCACCGCCGATGGTAATCAAGGTTCCGCTGGGGACGGTCGTGCGTGAATTACCGATCGACGATCCGCGGCGCGCGCGGGACGAGTGGGAGTCTGAGGAGGAGGCACTTGCGGGCCTCGGTGTGGACGAGCGCCGCATGAAGATGCTCGCGAGTCGATGGGTGCATTATCCGCGGTCCGAGGAGGATAATATGGGGAGGGACGCGTTTAAGCAGGCAGAGGCGGCGATGTGGAGGGAGGAACGCGAACGACGGTGGGGGATGGTGCAGCGGCGAGCGAAACAGCCCATTCATCTCGATCTGAGCGAGTTCGTGGGCGGTGCGGCCGAGAAGGAGGAAGACGTCAACGCGCCGCTCGCGCTTGGCAAGACCGAGTATTTCGGCAACCTGGTCGCGCGAGGGGGCGCCAGCGGTCTTGGAAACCCGCATTTCCTGTCTCCCGCGAACCGGTCGCCCAAGTTCGCTACCAAGGGCCACGAGGGAGAACGCGTGACGCTGGAGCTGGAGCTCAAGATCATTGCGGACGTGGGGCTGGTGGGGATGCCGAATGCGGGCAAGAGTACGTTGTTGCGCGCACTCACGGGCGGGCGGGCGAGGACGGAGGTGGCGAGTTATGCGTTTACGACGCTGAATCCGGTCGTGGGCGTCATACGGGTGGCCGACAATGGGACGTTTGAGGGCGAGCTGCGCGACGTGCACGTGTTTGAGGAGACGGCTGTCGAGGAAGCACGGCGATTGCAACTAGCGATTGAGGACGTGGAGCCCGAAACCGAAACTGAACTGGAGGAGACCGAAGATTCGTCATCCTCTGTCGACCCCGACCTATCCACGCTCCACCAATTCGCGATCCTCGAGACTTTCCGGTTCACGATCGCGGACAACCCCGGTCTGATTGAGCGCGCGTCCGAGGACGTCGGGCTTGGGCATACGTTTTTGAGGTCGATCGAACGGTCGCATGCGCTCGTTTATGTGGTCGATCTCTCTGATCCTGAGCCGTGGGACGAACTTCGGGTATTGAGGGAGGAGTTGGAGAGGTATCAGCCTGGGATGAGTGAACGTGCGCGGTTGGTGGTTGCGAACAAGGCGGATTTGCTTGGTGGGGACGACGAGGAGGCGGTGAAGGAGGCAAGGGAAAAGTTGAGAAAGTTGGAGGCGTACGTGGAGAGGGAGATGGGACCGCGGAGGATGGACGTGGTGCCGATCTCGGCCAAGTATGGGCAGAACTTGAAAAAAGTGGTGGAATTGATGCAGGGGTACGTGAGGCAGGCTAGGGTGGGTGGAGAGACGTAAATTATGCGTGCGGTAAATAATTCAATGCCCCGAGGACGCGACGCGGATCAGATGAGAAGTACGAGAACATGGGGCCCGGGGGTTCGTGATGGGCACGACGCGTCCACGGGACTTCGATCATCAATCATGCATCACGCGCGTGCCAGGCGTAGCATGAGTCTCCTCTTCGGCCGGCCTCTTTTCCTATCTCCGTCCCCCGATCCTATCCTTTCATCGCGTGTAGCGGTCGCTTCCTCGCACCAACTTCCACATCTCATGACATCGCCTACCCGCCGTGCAACGTCGAGATGAACACGATCTCGTCGCCGTTCTTGAGCTCGTATGCGCCTTCGCCTTCGAGTTCCCAGTCGGTGTCGTTGATGAGGACGAGGATGCCTGGACGACTGTCGGTGTGTTCCGGATGGAAGTTGTGTATGCGTTGGGGAGACAAAAAAAGACAAAAGGTAAGATGACAAGGGGGAATGGGACGATGGGACAAACGTACACGGTATCGCCATCCATGAACAGCTCGGGGCGTTCGGTAAGGAGGTTCGTGCGGAGGTGGTGCATGAGGTACGTCAAGTCTGTCGATCTCGTCGATTGCGGTGGTGACTCGGACGGAGAACTTGCGTTCCCTTTCTCCTCCTCTTTCCCGACGGATGGGATAGATGTGGGGAGGGAGAGCGTATGATTGCGTTTGTTGCCAAAGAGCAGCTCGAGACCGCCGTTGAACTCGATTTTGAGATTGATCGTCGACATCTAAGTGTATGTGGAGAATGTAGATCTAGCAGGCAGGATCATCATGAGCCTCCAGACCGACGCCAACAGCGCCAGCAACAAAGTGATTAGTGTCGGGCATATGGTGTAGCTGGTTATCACATCCGCTTAGCATGGTGCTGAGTGCGGGGGGTCTCCGGTTCGAGTCCGGATTTGTCCATACTTTTTTTTCGGCCTTTTCGATCACGCGCGTGCAACTCATTGAAAGCCATGTTCGTTCAAGTTCCTGACGGGCAGCCAATAGTAACGATATTACGTCCCGCGAGGTCCGAGTCGTGTGAAGAGTCCGGACCCTCGAACGAGTCTCTACTGTCTCTTTTTCACTGGCTGCGTCAGCCTGCGTGTCTTCACAACGTTGGCGTATATGAAATACCTTCCTTGCGAAATCCCGCGCACTCAGACAGGATACATCGCGTACGCACGCCACAGCACCGGAAGGGGCGGGTTTTCGGCCGCTCACGCTGGGAACGTTATTATATAGGAACGTGCGTCGGCTTGAGATGATGGTGATGGGAAGAAGGAAAGGAATCGAAGGTGAATGATGTGATGATAAGTAAAGAAAAAAAAGGTATGGCCAAATCCGAACTCGTATTGGAGACCCCCGCACTCAGCGCCCGTGCTAACTTGAAGCAGATGACCGATAACCAGCTACACCATATGCGCAACGTGAGCCTCGGCGCTGTTCGGAAGACGGCCCGTCACGCAAGGTTTTCCATGCTCCGAGCCATCCTCACCCTACTACGTGAACGAATGAACTAAATAGGGATTCACAGGTGTGGTAGCATCGATGCCGTACATTTGCGCACTGGATACAGTTTAATTCTTATTGGTAGGAGCCTGAAAGAGCTCCGATATCTTGTATACTCGAACGAGTACGACAACCGGGCTACCGTGACCGGAAAGGGACGAACGTCCAACACTTGTGAGCGCGTTCGACGTCTCCTAACTGACTATCAACGTTCGTGTTCTTGATACTATCCAATCAAATGCCTCGCCTGACCACATTCTGCTACTGCAGCTGCGTGCCACTCTCACTCCGAGTCTCACTGGCACATCACCTGTTGTCTGTCCTTCAAAACTCGTCCCTGCTCTGAGTTTCTCCCCCGCATGTGCCTTTTGACATCAACCTGTGCGAATGTAGTACCGCCCAGGCCAGTTGCGTCATTGCTATTTGCAAATGGGAGATCGACATCACAGTTTAAGTTGGACGCGTGATCATGGCTCTGAGAGCCACGACTCGGGAGCACAGTTAGGTTCTGATGGAGTCGCAAGCAACCTATCCACTTGAATATGGACCAAAGGAAACGAGCGGTCAAAACTTCCTGCAGGTTCGATACACCATCATCTAATTAGCCGCCAACGCTCGCAATTTCGACTCGGCCTCCTCCCACGTCCCGAGAGCCCCGCGCGATTCCTCAATCCAATCCCATCGCCTGAGAATCTCCTGTCCCAATGTCTCCATTCCCTCTCTCTCGTATGCACCGATCCCCCTATCATCCAGATCCTCATCTTTACGCGTTCCATCGTAGTACCCTGGTTCCATGAACGATTGCATCCATCCTGTCGACAACGAAATGCGAGCTACTTCACGCGCAAACGGGAGACGCGTCTCTTCGTAGATGCGGAGTACGTCTCGGATGCAAGAGAGCGTGGCAAGAGGATGCGCGATGAGTCGGCCGAGTACAAACCCATCCTAAGTGTATGTCAGTGACAACGAGCGGCCTACGACGACGTGAATGGGGGTCTCGAACCTCGATTGCTTGACCCCCGCCGGCACCGAAATGAGGCGTCGTGGCATGACACTAGGGATCCATATTCGTTTGACAGAACGTGCGCATCACACCGAGAAGACGTACCGCATCTCCGACAAGTGCAACCTTTCTCCGCACCCAGAATGGGAGTGGTTTCACGACATGGAGAGCCCACTTTGATGGCTTTCCGCAGAGCTGTATGTGCGGTGATCAGAATGGTTTCAGGTGTGGCCCAATTCAACAACCTCACTCTCACTACTGTCCTCACGCCAGGTTCAAAGTTGTTGAAGTATTTGGCCATTTCATCGCGAGTCGTGTCCGTTACCCAATGGCCTTCGTAGTGCGTACCCATTAGGCTTGGATTGCCAATGATCCCCACCACGTTGATGATAGTCCCTTTGGCAATCGGATAAGTGGCGAGGTACTACGAACGGCGAAAAGAGTAAGAATGAATATAAAGAAAAAGAAAAATCACATGCACGTACCGCTCCCTTCCCGACCAACTACATGATTTCAGAGAAACAAGGTTCAGATTTCTGCATGGGTATTGGTCACTCACTCCTAACATCTCTGTCAAAGAGATGTTTTCTGGGTCTTCCTTCCTCAGTGTCTCCGCAGGGATGGTGCAGCGATACGCTGACATTCCTGTGAAAGTGGCATCGATGTATTGTTCAAGGTCCGTCTCGCCGTGGACATCCTCCTTGGAGGCTTTTTCGAACATTATCTTACGAGTTTCTGAGCGGACTCCATCTGCTCCGATGAGTACGTCAGTAGTCGAGGTAGTTCCGTCCGTGAAATGGAGGACAATTGGTGAGGTAGACTTTGCATCTTGTTCTTCAGGTTCCACGTAACTGACGAGCCGCTTCCTGGGATGTACTGTGCATGAGAGCGGAATGTGTTTTTCCAGTATAGCCACCATATCATGACGATGCATGGCGGAAGCACCGTCTTCTCCTTCCATGAGAACAGGTCTCCGAGTATCGAAATAGGTCAGAACTTACAGCGATGGATTCTTTGGTACCAGACGTACCCGCCCTCAGGTATGTCAGCCCGCCTGACAGTGGGCCCTAATTGTTTGGGAGTATGGGCAAACTGGTAACAAGCACGGTCGAAAGATGGCTGCTCACCGCTGACACTTTCAGGATCGCGCGTAAGGATATGTTTGAAGTCGTCGAACAGCCCGAGCTCGGTCATGACATCGTGCGTCTGCCTCCACAGAGTGATTCCTGCACCGACGGTGTCGATAGAGTCGCGTGCTTCGTACAGGTCGATGGGTATCGAAGGGTCATGTTTTCCAATCGTGATCGCGAGGACAAGACCCGCGATACCAGCGCCGCTGCGGCCCGGGTTTGAGTGAATCTCTAGCAGATCATCGGATGCAACTACTCACCATATAGCAATACGGAACTTGGGCCCTTGCTCTGATTCAGAAGAAGACAGTGAAGCTGACATTATTTTTTTAGTAGAGGGGAGTCTGACCTACAACGGCAAGAGATGAGTCTTATCTACTTCGTGCGAACGTCGGATACAGTCATTTCATTGGAGCGCGACCGCGCGACACGGACCGCCGCAAGAACTTGAAGCCTAATTGAGCCCCGTGAAACGAGTCACCATTAGTCGTGGAATTTAGCACATGTTTCCCCCTAATCAACCAGATTACCGGGTAAAATTAGCAGGACCATTGAAGCGATCTGTTCGGTCCGAAGTGGATTCAGAGTGGGGTCTCTCCCAGTCGGACTTGCGAAAGAGCGGTCGAAGCGGAGCCGTTTAGCGGTGACGCTTGTTCATTTCGCGAGAAGTTCCGCTCAGAGGATAATTGAATGACACCTCGGCGAGTCTCTGATCTCAGCCCAATCTTTCAACTTGAGGTTGCATACGGCACTTTAGAGTAGGTTTCCAGGCGCGCATCCAAATTACAACCCATCTGAGTCTTTAAGCCAGGACAAAATGAGCCAGTCAAATAGTATAGTAGTCAAAGGTTTCATGCCGCCGCAAAAGGCACTAGCATGCGATAGTTAGGGCCAAGCTGCCGACATCATTAACGAGATCTGGCTTTTGTTGATGCGGCAGTTGATAAGCAGCTGATTCATCGTCCGG
>JBBPOO010000624.1:0-17643 GCA_038091495.1 Leccinum subtestaceum
CTTTTGCTGCAGCAACAGTCACATGGAGGGTACTACAAGCGGGTTGCTGCTGAGCACGAGATCGCCGTGCCGGGACTTGAACGCCGCATCAGTTTTGCCAAGGATGTCCGAGTAGATGTCGTGGAAATATTGTGATCGCAGACCTGCAGAATTCCGTCTCCTTCGGCAGAGTGTCACTATCCCAGCTGATGAATTCGCGCTAGTACCCGATCCTATTCTTTTTTTGCAGTTATTTGTGTTTTTCTCGCCGGTCATGTAGTTTGGAAGCTCATACATGTATGTAGGCCCCCACCCGAGTCGACTCGGATCTCCGTCACTGCCTTCCTTCAAGTTCCTTGCAATGTAACATATATTCCCGCCCTTTTTGCGCTCTTTCCTGCTCATGCAGCCATCTTATCGGCATCCCAGGTCACGAGGACGACCCACGGGGTCAACGGGGGTTGGTTGTTGGCCTGCGCTTCTTCGAAGTTACGATGCGGCACCACCGTGGTGGATTCTGTCCCTCGCCATGCACAGAAAGCATTCGATCGGTGACACTGATTACAGCTGCCGGGCAGCCTCTGGCTTTGATATGGTGATTACTTGCCTATGATCTGGTCTTGCAATTCTCTAATTTCAACTTTTCAAGATTCGCACATGGATCTATCTCCCCTCTGCTCGGTCGATGCTATCACATCCTTATCATCTATGTGCTTTGAATGAGACATTAGTGTGGATGACAGTGACTCCTAGCATGGCATATTGCATATGGTGTATTCAAAGGGCCATGCATTTTCGACTGCGCGATCGCGTCGATCGTCTTTGTGACTCGGCATTTCATTCAATACTCGGACGTGCGAGAAGGTTGTGTCCATTGTCTCAAGTGTGTCACAAATCTTTCTTCCCGGTGTATCATGTATTGTCCCATCCCGTAACTGGAGCTCACATTTTGCAGAGTCATCTGGCTACGAACATAACATCAGTCACTGGGCGTCGTCGAGCACTCATATGGCGGAGTGCTCTTCAAGATTCTGACCAGGTACGCATATTGCAATCGCAGCAGCACTCTCTGTGGGGCTTTCATCCCGAGTCTTCATTGAAGATCGTCCGTCTAGCTACGCATTCTCGGCCAAACAAGGACTCCCTTTGTGGTTGATATGTTGAGTTATTAAAAACTCAAGACATCCAACTTGTTCCAACAGATTAAGGGCTTTCCCCGACTGTCGGAGTACAGTCTGACACAGTGATGTATAGGTTCTCTATCAACTCCGCCTGATGAATGAAAGGGGTCGTTGAGGTGCTTGGCGTATTTCTGCACTAACAGAGCAGCTCGCAGCGCTTCAGCGCGAGTAGGTGCCAGCCCCTTGAAGTCAACCTCATCACTGTCGTCACCCAGTCCCACCCCCGAGCCATTATCTAATTAGTCTTCATTTAGTCTTCATCGATATCAGCTGCCGAAATATTGACACTGGCCCTCATTGAAAGCAGCCCCCAAGTGCCAAGGCTTTACGGCGATATGTTTGATCTCGCAGCTTTTTCAGTCCTTTTTTTACAGTGCCAAGAAGTTTCATAATGGGTTTCGAAGTAGGAAAAGCATAAATTCCGAACAGTGAACAATGATATAATTGTCAGGTCCTCGCAAACGACAACCCGAAAAGGATCGTAATGAAAGCAAGTGAAGTCGAATACTGAAACTAAGGAATACAGCGGGGGCTCGTCCTCTACTTATATGCTACAACGAGACAAGACTGAGACGAGGTACGAGACACGAGGGATTGTCTACCAGGAAACAAGACCACGACAGACAAAAGGCGAGACTGAACAAGGTGCGGATGCGGCGCAGGTGACTCGAGCAGACAAGACTCTTCGGACCCTTTGGACTCTCGGCGGGGAAGCATTCTGACTGATCCTGACAATAATGATATAACAGAAACATCCTACCTACTAATCATTCACGCTTCAAAAGAGCTATCGGATATTGGGTATCGTTGTGAATTACTGGAAAGCAACTTGGGGAATCCAGAAAGCCATTGAGGCTTTCTGGATATCTGATAGAGAGCCTATCAGTTATCTACGATATCGGCTAGTAGGAGGGAGTTGACTATATTTCCGTGTTCGCGCAGGCGCAAGCGGCGGTCCGACATCTAGTCTCAAGCCGTTCTGGCCATGGGAAGCGCTTACTAGTGTCTGAATTTTCCGCAATGGCCCGGGTTATAGGAAACATTTGCTTCCCGTGTTTACCCGAATTTTCTATAACGGCTCGAGACTACGGTCCATCATGTATCATGGTCATCACGTATCATGATGTTTCACGATCCTTGATTGGCTGGTAGAAGAACCTGTCTCCGGGTAGCTTTTCAGATTGATATTACACCCCTTGATCCTGTATTCTCACTCTGGATTCCTGTGTCTAAGTGTCGTGTCCTGGCCACGCAGGCGATATGTACTCGACTGGAAAAGGTAGGTACCCTGTCATTCAAGAATACTTGTAATGACCAAGTATTTGTCAACTCCCAGATCGCTCGAAAATAACTGAAATCAACTGTGGTCATGCAGTATACTCTGCTTTCTTCACTGCCGATGGCAAGCACGTATTCAGCAGCGGTAACGACCGGGCGATTCGACGATGGCAAGTAGATGACGGACGTGAGGTTGGCACAGCGATTCAAGCAGGGAATGCAATCTATGCAGCCGTGCTGTCGATGGATCGCAAATGGTTGGTGTGTGGGCTCACAGTACAGCCACATATCGGGGTTTGGAATGTGGAAACCCACATCAAGGTTTGGGACATCTACGGACACACAAGCACAGTGCAGTCTGTGGATGTTTCCCGCAACTCGACGACGTTTGCCACCGGCGGGTCAGACAAATGCGCGTTCATCTGGAGCATTAGCACAGGCAAACAGCTCGTGGGCCCACTGCGACATTTCTCCACCGTGGTGGCAGTTAGGTTCTCTCCAGATGGTGCACGCCTTGCCACCGCTTCGGTCAGAGGGTCGATCCGGATCTTCAACAGCGGCAATGGTCAACAGTTACTCGATATCCCGTGCTCATTCGATAAATGGGTATCCTCACCACTCGCCTGGTTTGCAGATGGTCATCAAATTTTTGCCATCTCTGGGTCGTTCAACGGAGCCAAGTGTTTCAACACGACCTCGGGGTCCTTGGTCGGTACATGGACTGTTCCAGGTGGTTCACTCCAGTACCCTTGTATCGCACCATCATCCAACCAAAAGTTTATTGCCGTCACCGGACACCGTTCACTGTCCTTTTGGGATGCCTCAACGCACCAGCAGGTTGGCCGTGTAATTGAGCACAACAGTGGAGTTTTCTCCATGGCACTCTCTCCTGGTGACGACCGTGTTGCGATTGGCGAGGAAAGTGGAAGAGTTACTGTGTGGAGTCTCCGTGACATCCTTCCGGACTCATACTTTACAAGACACGTAAGTGCTTCCGCTATTGCTAAATGTTGGTAATTCTAAAGGTCATCACAATCTCTTTCCCCAATCTCCTCTTTATCGTAAGTGTGTCTAGACCTTGGTTTCTTGCTTTACCTGACCCTTCCAAGAGCCACAGTTGCCGCTCATACAAACCAGTGATGCGACATTCGAAGAATGGTACCAGGGTGACTTGTCTCGAGTGGAGCAAGTTCTCACAACAGAGACGTTAAATCCCCCGAATGCTTCTCGTCATGCGCAAGTCCTCGCTCAACGCTCTCTCGTACGATCTCGTATGAAACAGTACAGCCTGGCCATCGACGATGCAACAAAGGTAGTCCTTCGATCCTCTTGAGACGAGTCTTGTATTGAATATTGCATACCAGTCTGTTGAGGTTCAGCGATCCGCTATTGGTCAGATAGCAATCACGATAGCTCGTGCTGGTAATGGCGAGCACGACGCCGCCATACGCATGTTTGACCTCGCGTTCACTAATGACCCCTCGACCAACATTAATCTCATATTGTTGATCAAGGTGTGGGTTCATCGTTTTTACTGCTGCTTCTAATGCTGTCTAATTACATTCAGGCCATCGTTCTGTTCGAATGTGGACGACACGATGAGGCTATTTCGCGTGTCAAAGACTTGATCAGCATTGTCGATGACAAGACGAAATATGTTACCATTCGGGTAAGTAACTGCCAGGATTGCCAGCGCGAGATGATAATCAGGCTGGGCTCAGGCTCAAATGCACCTGCTACTCGCAGGCATGTCGTTGAAGGAAGGTCACCATGAGCGAGCCGCCGAATTGCTTGGGCGCGCAGGGCACGCAGTCATCCTTGAAAAATGTCCCGAGCTGGTCGTAATTTCGCTTGTAAGCTGTTTATTCTCTGTTCATAAGCATCTGGACCAACACAATTCGGAAGATGTTTGGGTGGAACTTTGATGGCCTTTCTCTCGCAGTCAAGGAGCATCTTCAGCAATGCATGAAGGCCTTGGAGGATATTGGTGACCTAGCAATGGAGTCTGAGAAAGCAGCAGAAGTCATTTCAAGTTACACTGCTGCGTTGTCTCTGAACCCATCGAATCCTGCGGGTCTCCTAGTCAAACGAAGCAGAGCCCGGGCAATACAAAACTTGTGGGAGGATGCATTGAAAGATGCAGACGAGGTACGAGTTTTTTTTTTTCCTCTCACGTATGAGAAAATAGTAAATTTGATCAAATCAGGCAATCAAGTCAGACCCACAGAATCCCTGGGGATACGAAAGAAGGCATGCGGCACTGCACGCTTTGCAGCGCTTCGACGAAGCAGTTGGTACCCTGAACCGCATGGTTTCCCTCACAGAAAATCCTCCCGCCAATTCGAGTACACAGTGCAAGTGTCACGGGGGCGGGGGAGATGCTGCACTCGCCCACCTTTTGGAGGATATCGTGGCTCGTTTGGGCGATGCTGCGGTGTTTGCCTGGACGGGCCGGTCTTCATCGTACAACAGCTGCCTTCCCGGCACCCTCGTCATCCATAACCAAGCCTCACATTCTCCGCCTGCCATCGACGATGCTGAAATGGATGCGCGCGTCACAGAATTAAAAAGTTCGATGTCTCTGATAGATGCAGTGGTTGTTTATGACCGAGTCATCCGCTCGCCATCAACGCGGTTTGCCCTCCGGAGACTCTACCTGCCTTGCATCCTTTTCCCTGTCAAAAAGCTCGTCGTGGACGATGCCGAGATTGGCGAAGAGAAGTGTTACCGTGCCCGGGTATCAGGCATCGGCTACGTTGAATTTCGGACGTCAGACAGGCTCTCGTTGTCGGAACCACGCAGACTCGCTTTTGCCCATCCCTGGATTCGCGATTTGCGTGATCCAGCCGAGGAGGAATCTTGTGGAAGTTCGTCGGATAGCGAGAACAACTCTTTGTCGTGGTCCGGTTCGAACGTGGAAGAAGAGTCTTTGTCTGCGGCACCAGCTTCTGAGACTGCGCCCGATGTGGCCCCGCCGCTGTCTGCAGGACCGCTCGCTACGATGGACCTCTGTACTCGAGCATTGCGACTAGTCGTTCGTCTGCAGCAGCCGTTCCGTGCGCTTTTGTTGCAGCAACAGTCGCATGGAGAGCACAAGCGGGTGGCTGCTGAGCACGAGATCCTCGTTCCAGGGCTTGAACGCCACATTAGTTCTGCCAAGGACGTCCGGGTCGAAGTCGTGGAAATATTGTGATTGCTGTAGAATTCGGTCTCCAATCCCGGGGTGTGCTGATAGGCTGAAGTTCGCGCTTGGCGAGTTGAAGTACTCGATGCTATGTTTTTCCTATTATTTATATCTTTCTCGCCGATCGTGTAGCTTGGAAGTTCCTACCTGTAAATTTAATACTATACCGTACAATAACTTCGGCGGTCATGCTGTTTCGGCAGTCACACATGGTCACACCGTCAGAAAGCACATGTTACGCGGCAACCGTGACGATTCAGCGTGACTACCACTGTTTTTACTAAAATGTGTGTATAATTGTGTATTCTATGAAAGTGCCGAAACAGCATGACTGCCGAGGTTATTGTACGGTATAGTATGTAGGCCCCGCACCCGACTCGGATCTCCGTCACTGCCAAGTTCTTTGTAACATACTCGCTCTTTTTTGCGCTCTTTCTTGCTGAGCGCTGAGCGCTGATGGCCTGGTCAGGCCTTCTCCAATGCAACCAATTTGGTTCAAGATCACAGAACCCGAAACCCTGAAAACACATGTATGTAATGATCCATACTACCCTGAATGGTTTAGTCCGTATCTCGTGCACGAGAAGCCGCCGTATATCAATATTACGTCACATCAACTTCGAATCTTATGTCACTCGAATGCTCCGAGTCGGAGGAGGAGAGGCCCACGGTGAGATGCTGTCTCCGACCGCATGGCAGCGCCAAAGCGCCGCCGACAGGAACCTGAAAGGGTCTAAGACGTCTGCCAGCACCACCTGTGGCAATCACCTCCCTTTCTCTTTCCTCCATCTCCCTTCCTCTGGCAGCAGGAAGTCCCCCCCCTCCCCACGCGTGCCATCCCGAATTGCAACCAATCCATCGGGGGTCGCGCCCCATGCATGCCCCTGTCGCCTCTGCAAGCTAGCCAACTCCCTGCATAGGGCGTAAGATTGGTAGTAGCTGGTACCCTAAACGACCTCGGACGGGCAGCGGACGGGATAGCGGTAGCCCCCTGACGAGAGCTTTCGCAGGCTCGAAACCGCTACCTGCCCCTTACTTGTACTGTACATCGTCGCCCGAGCGTGTCGGTGGTCCGGCCCCAATCCTCAGAGAGAGGCGCCAGACGGACGAGCAAGCAGATTAGACAGCCCGAGCATCCCTAAGACTTCGCACATAGACATAGGACTATTATGGTGGCCCGACATCTTCTTGCTCCATACGCAGTGCACAAACACTCTCTCGTCATTATGGGGAAATGCGCTGGGACGCATATCAAGTATGGTATATATTTCGGTCATCATCAGCCTGGTGAGCATGATACGAACGAGCACAAGGTGGCATTATATGAAGTATATGAAGTGAGATGCTATAGATCGTAATCACAGCTTGAAACCGCCAGCAAGTCCCATCACATTCTCTGGGTCCACCTCCCCTTTGATCTCGTATAGCCTAGGTAAGTTCGAGCCATACAGTTTGTCCAGCGGCGTGTCGTAGATGGCATAGTTGGGATAGCTAGCTGCGTCGGGATACGTATCGCCATGGTCGAGGGCAGCCGCTTGCAGCGTCCGTACGGTCGCTCGCGTCGCATCCTGCATCACTTGATCGTGTTCCGGCAAATCCCATGCAAAGTAGATAAGGGTCGGGAAAAGTCCTTGCGTACGGTCAGGCGGGTATGCCGTTGGAGTCGTATTGTGAGAGAGAAGCGTGGGGAGAAAAGGCTCTAGGTCGTAAGAAACTACTACCGACGGCGACACAGAGTCTGTCAACTTTTGTCCCCAGTACTGCAGTGGAATAAGTCAACAACTTGCAACAGGAATGAAACCAAGACTTGTTCCACTTACGAGAGTCTCGCTGACGATCGTTTGAAGAAAGGATGAGGAATAACTCGTAACAGAAACGGTGTCGTAGATGCCTCTGCCCATGTCGTTGGAATCAACTCTGCTTCGATGAGATATGTACTTACCGTGTACCGTAACTGGCGTTTGCGGGTAATGACGCGACAAGGTCGAGGTAGCTACGCGTCAAAGCGTCATTTTTGGACGATGGAATTGCCAAGAACTTGTCAAAGGTGCCAGGTGGTGGTGTTGGCGCATCATAGAAAAGCAGCAGGTATAAGTTCACCTACATTGACACAAACCAATCCGTTGAGTTATGTATTGAAAGAAAATGCCTCAAACATGGACTCACAGCACCCCCGATGTAGCCATAATTTGGAGCTATCGAAGCCTTTGGATCCGAGTAATTTTCAAGAAAATTGATCACCTCCTGGTTAACCTGGTCTACGACGTCAGGTTCATAGGAAATGAGACCACCCTTTACATAATGGGTTAACGTCAATGAAAACAACCAGGAATGTGTGCATATTCACCCAAATTTGTGTTTGCGGATAACTCTTCAATGTAAACCTGGTCACAATTCCCTGAACCGACGATCAGCATAGATTCATCCGCAGAACATATCCACGTACAAAGTTATTATGGCAACCCTAAGAAGAGAAGTCAAAAAGGTCGCCCAATGTTAGATCAGAATATATAACACACCTTGAGGGCAAAAAACAGGTCAGGACTCGATGTCTCTGTCACATCGAGGACCGTCCCATTGGGCATAACTAGTTCATAGGACTGCACAGTGTCAACTGTCAGACCATGTTGGTTGGTGAGATACGAATAACCTGCTCCGATGGTTAAAATAACTCCTTGATCGCAGAGGCGCACGAAAATACCTCCTCCGAGTGTAAATCCACCAACACCTACGCCAGGTGCACGTCCGCCGACGACAATCACTTCATGTTTCTCGAGAGCTGCGTAAACCTCATCCCAGATTAAGCCCGTTCCTATCGTAACCGTCTGCGCCTCTGGATCATAAACAATGTCTCTGAACCTGTACATCGATATCTGTACTCCGCCAGTCGAAGAAAACGTTGGATTAGTGGCATGGCCACCACTCTTGACCTATAGGAACAAGTTAGACATCTGGAGTGGGTAACTAAACATTTCCAACCGCAAAAGGAGTTCTTGTTCGGCCGAGAATGCGTAGCTAGACGGGTCATATTCAACGAAGACTCGGAGTGAAAGCCCCAGGGAGTGCCTACTGCGATTCCAACATCTGCGAGCGTACCGGGTTCAAACGAGCACGCCGCCATCTGAGTGCTCGACGACGCCCAGTGACTGATGTCCTGTTCGTAGCCAGGGGACTCTGCAAAATCTGAGCTCCAGGATAGGGAGAGACAATACCTGACACACCGGGATAAAAAATCTGTGAGGCACTGGAGACAGATGATGCAATCTCGTTGCACGTCGTATTGAATGAACGTTTGGGTAGCAAAGACGATCTTTGGGCATTGCTAGAATGTATGGACGCGATCGCGCAACCAAAGGTTGCGATTACAAAGAGAAGGGAGGTAGCATGAATCATGCTTGGCTAGAGGAGCTCGCCTGTTGAACGGCGGCTTATATCCTCTCCAGCTGCCAAAATTTGAAAAAAAGCATGGCCCTTTTGGAGTGACTCAGTCCAAGCTCGAAGAGGATACAGTATGTAATATTTACTTACCCGGTCTGAAAACGAGTTAGACTGAACTTTGCCGCCAGGTACTTATTTATGTAGGTAATTTGGTACCGAACATGTTTCCTCGGCTGCCAGTGGTAACACTGGCAGTACGACATATTCGGATCCGAAGTGATGCTGTAACATAGTACATCTTCCAGGTTAATCGAGAACATAAGAAAGCGGGTGCATCTACCGCTGATGCGGCAAATGGGCACGTCGCGTGTCGACTTGCGTGGGCACAGCATCGTGAAGGGGAAAGTGGAGAAAGGAGTGTTATGTAATGTAGTGCTTATAGTACTTGAAATTGAAGAAAGTTGCCGCTGACGTAACTTGCTGTAAGTACTTCTTCGCTTCGATTTTGATGCTGTGTTATCCCTGAAAGCCTGTCATCAAGCTACTACTACTTATGTAGTATGTACTCTCGGTTCGATTCGATTCTGATAGGCTGTGTTACATACTAGTATCCCCGACAGCCTGTCATCAAGCTATTATTATGTACATAATACGACCATCCGACTCGGATGAGGCCAAAACTCTTGACCGTTCGGAACGTCGGTGACAGCACGTACATACAGTCTATGGCACGATGTTCATCAAATCCGCGCCGTAACAGGACGCTTTGGTCCTTTCTCCACCCAAATACATGAGCCACGTGTTTTCCATCATCGCAGCAGCTTGTTCCAGACCGCGGAACATCACCCTTTCTCCAACGTAGTCGATCCGCCGCAGCCCGTCGTCAAGACCGGTTGCTTCACCCTGTCTGGCAGGGTCGCAGGGCGTGCTTACCCTCGCATAGTACGCTCGCGCAGCTATCTTTTTCCGCCGGGCGGTCCAGCCGTTGTACTCGCGCTCGCAGACGTACTCCAGGAAGTGACGGGAGATAGCCTGAAATATGTCGCCACATGTGATCCCCCTTGCATCCCGGATGTCGATCGGCCAGGGGAAATGAGGCAGTGGGTCGTCCGCTACGCATTCGATGCGCATGTACGTCACCGGGGGATGTGATGCTAGTCGTGCAAAGTAGGTGTGGTCGAGGGGTAGTATCGCGACAGAGTCGCGTGCGTTGTGCGTGATACTGTTGGGGCCTAGCGCGATGTCGAAGTTGATTGGATGGGGGCCGTTGCAGCGGTGTTGGAGCTGGGGGTCCAGCTGCACGCCGAGGGCAAGGGGTCTCGGAACCCTGACCCAGTCTTGTAGTGCTGGTCGTAAGGCAGGTTGCTGTGTGCGTCTTGGCCAGTTTGAAGGGCGTTGCGGGACGTTTGTACTACGCAAACTGCCCTGGGTGTCATATGGGTGTATTGTCACCAAAGATGGGCGTCGAGGTGCTACGAGGGTAAGTTGTCGTAAAGATGCTGTGGGCAACCATGAACGCTAAAACGAGACATACTGGAATTCCGAACTTGAATGCGGTCCGTCACGGGACAAGGAAAGTACCCGTAAGCTTTCCACCGATCGTGTGGAACGAGCGGAAAAGTGAGAGCATTGGGTTTTTTTGCTCTCTTTTGACTGCTACCTGCTGAAACGGAAGTTAATCCCACATGTAGAACGCGGGTATTGTTGTCTCACGAAACAGCTCCGTAAACGACGACCAGAATCTAGAACATGTTCCTTTTGGTCGTTTCGACACCACCTTGCGCTGAATGGCTCGGTCTCCTTTCGACGAGGTCCACTCCCTCGTGGTTCCGCCGCGGGCGAACTCTGAGCCCCATGGAGAGCATTGAGAGGCAGCTGAATTGTAGGCGCGAATCCGATTAGGTGCAGAGGGTGCGATACGGGGTGTGGTGAAGCTCTTGGTCAGAGGATAGGGACCACTGGCCGTGGACCAGAGATGCTCGAGTTGGGACATGACCCTGACTAGCGTGACAAGGGCTAAAGGTATTATAGTAAGACGCACGTTGGGCCAACACTCTGATTAATGGAGGTACGAACGAAAGATGATCGTGGTCACCACGAGGGAGAAGCATCCCCTCAGCGTCATATGTTCCATTTCGTCGTGCGGCTACGACACCGTCAGATTATGAACGAGACCGTGATCCAGTAGGCTGTGTGTGAATCTTCTTTGAGACCATCGTGCTATCAGCATTTAGAGCCTAGGAATGCTGGCAGCGACAACAACTCCATGAGGGGATCATATCCCAGATGGTAGTAACAGAGCAAGCAAGAAATGTTTATGTAGCCAAACTTGCTTACGCGACGGTTGTGGCACTTCTCAACTCGCCGAACCTGGGGCTCACGTTCGAATACTCACCTTTCTTCTCTCTGCTTGAACGACCAAAGGGGAATCATGTTTCAGCCTGAAGGTGGGATTGGATGGCACCGAGGTGTAAGTCAGGTTTCTAGTTGGAAGCTGCCTGGGCCACCGCACTGATTTTTCTTCTCTTTTGCTTAGCAGATACAGTCAAAACTGGAATACACATGTTAGTTCAGCTTATCGCAAAAGGCTTCACTCAATTAGAGGTTACTTCCTGTGACCGCGGAGTGCCACGCTCATGCCGCGTCCTGTTGGATGGCGGTGTTCTTCACCGTGAACTTCTACCAAACACGTTGGAACGCGGATCCTGGAACCTCCCACAGTGCACAGTAAGTACCTCAAGTTGGGTTGTTTGTTTAGATATCGATAAGACATGGGTCTAGGTTGCCGAACACGAGGCAGTGGTTCTTCGTGTGCGCTGGCTGGGCGCAAGGTCCTCAAGATGTGAAATTGCTACGACCTCTTTCGGCCAGCACATTCCATCCCCCACTACTTACCAGTAAACCCTCACCCATGTCGGATCCTGGCAAACAACAGCGAATAGAAGAGTTCCTCAGAAAATCTCTTCTCGGGGACGAGCTCATCAACACCCAGTTCCATCTGTACTCAGCGAGATCCTCACTCTCGGGTCGAGTCGTCAAGCCTCGTGTCCTTTGTGCGAACAATTTATTGCTAGCCAAGAGTTCGAAATACTTCCTGGATCGTGGGTGATCCTTTTTCAAGGGGTAGTCTCGCGCTCATTGTTATCTATACAGTGTTGAGCTCAGACATAAACCCCTCCGATCCTTCGTTGATCGACCTCACGGACGACAATGACGTCCCTACCGATGCTCTGATTGAAGAATACGGCTATGGAAGCGATAGCGATCTCGACGATTGCAACGATCTTATTCCAGAGGCGCCGAAGGATTCAACTGCGACATCATCAGATTCCCCTTCCAAGCACAGCTCTGAAACCAAATCCAAGGATGACGACGAGTGTGGTCTTGTCATATTCGCTCAATTTCCGACTGATATTCACTCACAGATTGTCCGATGATGGCTCTGAATCGGTTAGCTCAGATATGTTTGTGATGAGTCCGGAGCATCCGAAACCGGAAGATCTATTTGCTCTGAACAAGGATGGTGCTCGATCGGTCGCGAGCAGCGACACTGCAGTTCAAGATGCTGCGAGTAGCTACAAAACAACGGTGAATCAGACCGCTATGCGTCTGAGATCCCTGGGGAGTCGCCATGTTCTTGTCAAAGACACTGCATTCCAAACGTAAGCACGCGTTGGATATTCGTTCCTCGCGTTTGGAGACACGTGACGGGCCATCGTCCAGATGGTATGCGCTCCTGAACTATCTCTACACCGACAAGGTCAACTTCTCGCCTCTCGGTTCGGCGACACCTAGCGAACAGCCTCCAGAGGCGTCGACGAACACTCTAGACGAGCCGAGGTCCTCTCCCAAGTCCATGTATCGTCTCGCGTCCAAAGTTCGTATACATGCTCACAGCGCCGATCAACTCGAATTGCAGGCTAACAGGCACGCACTACTTAGGTCGGATTGGACGATCTTTGCGACGATGCTCTTAACTGCATCCGCAGCAACCTCACGGAACACAACATTTTAAAAGAACTTTCGTGTAGCCTTGTATCGAGGTGTGTTTTCTTTCGTCGGCTTTTTACCTTTGATTCGCCAGACGAGGTCGCCTAATTACACATATTAGACATCCGAACCTGCTCGATATGGAGCTTGACGTGTTGTACTCGCACATCGAATCCCCTCCGGTCGTTGCGGATTTCCCTGCGCTCGCGCGGCGCATTGCCAACAAGGAGCTTCCACACGGGGCAGATATCGTCATTGGAATTCACTCGAGGCTGCTGACGCAACGCAATTCTTTGGCGTTTAATCTGAAACTGGCACCACCACCCACCTTTGCATTCGAAACGAGAGGCAAAAGTCCGGAAATTCAACTGGTGTCTAAGGATGAGGAGACTAGACCATCTCCCATGTGCAAGGCATCCTCTTCACTGAGCTCCCTGCTCCCAGCGTCTCCGGTGTCAAAGTCTAAAGGGAGATCAAAGTACTAGCAAGCCTGTTGTCCTCTAAAGTAAACATGGAAAACGAAATATAACTGCTGAATTCGACAGTATGATGCTAAACGCAACTGCAGACATGAAAAGTCCGTACGATAGACCGCTGTCCTGGGGCGAGTATGGTGCCACTGTATGCGGTTAAGTTCTCTAGACGACTGTTCGAGTCAACGCATCACAGCTAATGCCAATGGGGTGCAGAGGTTGTTGACACACTGAACTCCACATGATCACATTAATATTGACAGTAAATGGGACTCGGGAAGTGCCGACTTGCGTCGGCACAAACCCTGCTTGTCTCTGGCCCGCAAGGCCGGTGACCTGAAGCTGATTCTTGAAAACCCGTGGTCCATCTGACCGATGATCATTGAGATCTGACAACGTATCATGGAGTAACATGTACGGTGTGAGAGAATCAAGATTAAGGAATGTATAATGTAGAGAACAAAATGGCAGTCTGTGCGGGCTCCGTGTAGGAAAATGGCACGGGTGCAGGTAATCTCGCGACGCCCCTACCCACCCGTACTGCAGGTATGCAGGAGGGGTGGATAGAATGACGAGGGTCGAGCTGTGTGCAGGAACAACTGGACGATCCCACAATTGTGGAGTGTTGTATGGTCGTTCCTGAACGTTGACCACTGGCAATGACGACGGAGCCATGAGTGGCTCGGCTCGATGTTAACAAAAGCGGCGAGAGTAGGGAAATGGCATTGGCAACGAGGGCAGCATACAGGAGCAATTGCACAACGTGCACGATTGTGCATGTTGTGTTGTCAACTTGTCGCTTCTGCACGCTGGGGCGGGAGGACGGGGGGCAAAACACGGACGGAGATGGGGACAAAGATGATGGCGGGGGTGAGACAGGGCCAGGGGCGAGGGCAAGGGCAATGCGAGGGTGATCGTCCTCGTCTCGTCGTTGTCGCTGTCTTGTTGTCGCTGTCGTTCTCTCGGTGTCGTTGTTGTCGTTATTATCTCGTCGTCGTGTTGTTATCGTCTAGTCGTTGTTCTTGCTGCCTCGTCGTTGTCGTCCAAGGTGTATTATTGTTGGCATTTGATGTCTCGTTATTGTTGTTGAACTCGTCGTTGTCGTGGTGGTGGTGGCATACCGTTGTGCCGTCATCGCTTCCGTGTGGAAAGGAAGAGGGAAGAGGGAGAGAGTCAACAAGGCGAGAGAACGAGGGTGACGACGTTGGTGACCGTCGTGCGCTTTCGACAGAACGAGAGCGCGTGGCAGTCACCACATGCTGTCCTCGATGTAGCAAGGAAGTCGACGAGGAAATGACGACCTGCGGGTAATACCCGCGACGACGGGTATTTGGTGCGGGTGCGGGTGTGGGTTGGGAATCATGGGATACCCAGGGGCATACCTGCGCCATTCCCTAGTTATGGAATGATATAGCATTCAAGGCATTGGAAGGGTCGATTAGTCGAATTTCCGACTCACTCAGGTAAAATGATGGGGTGCCAAGCGAATCCACCCCCTTTCCGAGCTCGGTTCCCCTCAAAAGTCCACAAATTGCACGAAGCAATTTTCTGGAGTTCGTTCAACTTCGTTGGATGATCAGAGTGCTTATTTTAAACTCAGAAGCGGCTATTGCCGGTGAGTTTGCACTTTCTCACGGAATGACATATGAGCGATCTAACTTGTGCGATTGACCTTCAAGCTTCAAGAACAGCCTCCGCGACCCATCGTCACGAAACGTGGATATCCACTGACCGTCGCTGGGGTATGATATATGACTCATTTGAAGCCTGCTGGAGCTTATCGGTCGTACGTCATGGATTTGTCGATGCCGACAACGGTGAACGACGTCAGAACCGGTTCTTCTATGTAAATGTGGATTAACCTGGTGGGCCGGCCGACGTATAGGGGTAGGTGGTGTTGCAACGCTAGGGCAGGGGGCATTGGCTTGAGTGATGCCAAAGTTCGCCAATGGAACGAGGGATCCATTCTTCTCCAGATCTGCAACAATCTACTCGGTATTCTGATTGTCAATACCAACCCAAACAGACGCAGAATCGTTAGCGCCAGCGTGAAAGCACGGGTGATGGTGGTAAAAGTCCCTGTTTGTGAAGGGATGAAGTTGGGCGCGATGGGTACTAGTAGCAAATGGGGGAAATAAGAATTATTAGGTCGTCCCAGACAGTGCCAGCCCAATTGGACTGGGACCGTGCGTTGGAGAGTCTCAGGCCCCTCAACGAGGTTGGCACGTTTGGACTAGTAGTAGCCGTACTCGCGACGGCGACCAAGGCGGGTCTTGATCAGTTCATATTTGGTACCCGGATCTCGGATAATGGTCCCTACGCGCTCAAGAACAAATGGTTCCGAGCAGTGGGACAGGTGTCCCGTTGCCCATCGATCATCCCACTCTTCCGAGTCGAAACCATCAAAATTACGGCTGGAGTTGCTGGACTCAATTTAAAATGAAAATATTAGTTTATTACTAATCATTACTCACAGTCGAGTCTAAGTTCTTTTCGCCCAGCTTCCTGTTTGCAACGCACATAATCTTCCACGCATGCATCGCTGCAATTTTCTGTCTCGACCAAGGGCGACAAGCGGTTAGTAACATTTGTTTCAATATGTTTCAATGTGTACGTAACTGTTTGATTCAGATGCTGCAAATTTTGAAGCATCCCCTGATCATATCCTGATGCATGGTGTCACCGTGTCACGAGGTGTTTTATCAATCGATCACCTTGAAAGGTCGCGGCAGCACTGTGGGATCAAAATAGAATATTGAGGAGCGCGGAAACGTGATCATAGAAATGAAGCAACACGCTATGGTGGCCATGTAATTGTCAATCATGTGAAGGCAACCGGGGAACGGAAAGAGGCTTTCCACCGGGCCGTAGTATCGCAATTCAGGGGTTCGTCCAACAATGCTGATATTGATATATCTGATGCGACAGGCAGATTTCATGAAGTGATGCATAATCATAGCTGCTGATCCAAATTTTTAAATGCCTCATAACATCGATGGAGGTGAACTCGAAGTCTCAAACTCGGTCTATATGTCAGGCTTCTGATAGGTCCACCAATTACACCTCGTGCGACAGTACTCGCGAGCTCGGAAACACTTCAAAATCTGTTAGGCATGACAGCTTGGCCCGAAAAAAGGTGTGATCACGCTGCCATCAGACTCTGGGTGATGCCGGGCGTTTCGGTCGTATTTCCATGCATCATGCATCATGCTTGACAGTAGTCTTCCCGCCTGTTAGAGCCGCTCTACCGTATAATAAAAGGATCGTGTGGGGTGCACACTCACTCTAGGATTCCTACGCTATTCCAACCATCAGGCATGCGTCCTGTTTTGAGCTTTTGGTATCTCGCCCCTCTCTTTTCCTACATCTGTGCTGAGACGATTAAGACGGAGCTTGTTCTGACCAATGCAGCAGTGGCTCCCGACGGTTTTAACAAGACGTAAGTTCTAAACTAGTTTGCTCCTTCGTCATCTTACGCCGAGTTTAGTGTCATCGTCGTCAATGGTGGTTCCCCTGGACCTCTCCTCAAGGCCAAAAAGGTGCAAATCTAACTTTACATTGTACACATATATCATCTTACTCATTGTTGGTCAGGGTGACAGTTTCAATATCAACGTCCGAAACGAGCTTTCGAACGCTGATTTGAACACCGGCACATCCATTGTAAGGTTTGGCGGCGTTGACCTATAATTGATGCTCACAGCGGATCAGCACTGGCATGGTCTGCATCAGCACCATACGAACGCTTACGACGGTACATCATTCGTGACTCAGTGTCCCATTGTTCCTGGGAAATCATTCAACTACAAATTCAACCTGGAGACCCAGGCAGGCACGTTCTGGTACCACTCTCATTACAATATGCAGTATTGCGATGGTCTCCGTGGCCCGCTTGTCATATATGACCCCGACGATCCGTACCTGAACCTGTATGATGTGGACGACGGTGCGCTCTTAAACCATTCTTCTCGAAATTGGCACCTCATTTGTTTTCCAGAATCGACCATAATCATGTTGTCAGACTGGTAAGTATATTGGTCATCCCTACTACATCTCCACCAGTCACCTGACACAACCTAGGTTCCACATGAATGCAGCTGATGCTTTCTACTCTAATTCAGCTGGAATCCACGTCAACGGTATGGGTCGGTACTTCGGAGGCCCAAACACGAATTTGTCT
>JBBPOO010000625.1:0-17642 GCA_038091495.1 Leccinum subtestaceum
CTTCAAAGTAATCTCCTTTGCCGATAAGAATGACAGCGTCACCCGATTCTGGGCTGAAGGATGTCAGATTGTCTTCAAGTCGAGGAATTTCGGGACAACAAAGCTTACAGGGAATTGATAGCATCTTTAACTTTGGTGAAATTTGCGTTCGGATCAGTGGGCGAAACATAGAGGGTTCCTGCACCACACCCCACAAGAGCTGATTCCCCGGAAGATGCAAGCTGGCATGCCGAGTAAGTCGAGGAAAGACAGTGAGCGAACTGAATTGAGAGAGAAAGATAGAAGGCTGTCGCCAGCGAGAAAGCCTTCATTGGAGACGTATGGTAATGATACAGGAAGACTGCGATATTTATCTGGATTCATGTTGACGACGATGACCTTCAAGATTGAACCCGTGCAGGTGATACATTTCCTAAATAGAGTGAAATTCCTGTCACCCTGACGATGCAAGCATACTATGGTAACACTGATGATACTTAGTACCTGTTCCATGTAAGTGGGCAAGTCAAAGACATATCGACTCGCGACCAAGACGACGCAGCCGACTAGTAGGACAGTAATGGTGCACTTGTCTTGCGGATGGAAGGTGTCTCTTTACATTGCCGTCTCCTTTGGTTAGGTAAATCATGCGCGGTAGTAGAGCACCAGATTGTCACATGATGTATTCCTCCTTCTGTGTGATCCAAGTTGTGGCTAACAGCCAGACTCGACGCGACATGAGCACCTTCAAGTTGCTACTAATCTGAGGGGGAGTGAAACCTCTGTTAATGTAAGGTTTACAGACGGCGATCGATGAGACGTGTACCATACGGTTCCGAAGTTCCATTTTGACACGGTAGGGACCTCCGGGTGATACATTTAGCAAGGTTTGGCAGTACTTACTCGAGGGGTTGTCATAAAAGCGTCTCTAAATTCTTGCGTGCACGTCTGGTCAGCCAATGCGGGCTCACCGTAAACACTTGTCAGCAGGAGACGTCGGAAGTCATTTAGCAAGGTTTGGCAGTACTCATTTAGGGTTGCTTACATAACAGTAATCAGATACGGTGCACATTTTTCGAACTCAACCACCTCATTTCCGTTGGGTTATGTGCACTCCTGCAACGCTTGGACTCATTTGGTATTTACCGAGTGACCTTGGATATCGTTTAGCGGTCTGCGGCTGAAACCATCGGTGTGGCGTACCTTGCGCGTTTCTTGTCTCGCATCCAGTAGACCCCTGTTGGTACTTTGTGTGTTTCATCGCTGGATCGCAGCTTCTCGGGTGCGCGATGATTTGTGTGTTGTCGGATTCGGTGTTCTCGGGCATTGCGTATGTGCGTTTGGACCTCGGTGTCGACGCGATCACATGTGCTGCCATCCAGTCGAATGACTAGTGACGTCTCTGTCGGCACCGCGGCATTTCCCCGGCCCCTCGGTCTAAGAGTCCCTCGAACTCTTCCATCTCGAACTCTTCCATAGGGTGATGCGAGCCTTGGTAGGTTACTACCGCCGGACAATTGTTCAATCGTCTCTCTTCACTGTCTTTGTGACTCGGTCCCATTGCAATGACTACCAACTGATTCTTTGACCAGTCGGCCTTGTTCTCACACAGTCACGGTACCGTTGACTTTTTCATAGCTGTAAGGACCCGAGTAAGTATCATTATATCTCAGGCATGCTGGCAGACTCATCACGGCGGTACGCTATCGGGTTCCTGTAGATTCTATGGCTCGTGTTGACCTAGGATCGTACGCCGATCATCAGATAAGATGATGATCAAACTGGATCGATCACCGAGTTCTTTGCATCCGACACGACCATCGCATAACCCATCCATATGCATGTGTGCACGAAAAAATGTCCGTTTTGCAGCATGATTCATCAGGTATGTGATACAAAGCATCATCTCATCGTTCCACGATACGTTCCCAAAATGATCCAAAAAGCACCAAGAAAAGGAAACCATCTGCCCGACATTCATCGTCCTTTTAGTGCGGACCTTCCAGGCGATCAGGCGTACAGATCGCACGCGTCTGGCCTCAGTGCACACCACTGGGGTTGCAGCTGGATCGGCATCAAACCTCTCTGGACCATCCTGTACCTCACGTCCTATTCGTCGCATCCAAGACATCGGCGTCAGAACGAGACCAAAGACTACTGAATGAGACGTACATGAAGACGCGGCAACGCCTCGGTCACGTTGAGCGGAGCACCCGACGGTTGCTTGGCGCTCCAAAATATCTCAGCCGAGGAGGCGGCGCGGGGCCAGACAATCGGGTCAAGATTTTGCGGCCCGGATTGCTCTGCCCAGAGCAACTGCTCGCCTGAATTCGTCGTCAACGACCCTGCGTGAGCACCATGACCCAAGGGAACTCACCTCCAAGAACGAGCGAATATTGAGACTCCGTCAAATTGGCGAGTGGATCAAAGGTGTACGACTAGGGATGTGTGAGTCCTTGAAGCTTGAACATGTGATGAAATCATGCGACTGCCGAAGCACATGCTCACCTCGGACCACGTCTTGAATGGATCACACCAGCTGTTCCTGTTATCACAAATGGCCCATTAGTTCCATTTTCTTCCTTGGGCGCTCATCAATGACTGGCACATGACTTACCCTGCGGGGTAGTCTCCCAACCACCCACCAGCGCCACAATCCTATCCGGGGCAAGAGTGTGAGTAACGAGGGGCATCAAAATAGAACGGAAGCACGCGCACGAGGTAAAAGTAGTTGGAAGGTGCCTGAACAATGCGATAGCCCAATTCGGCAACGGCGGCGGCATCCTCGGACGAAATCCAGACCCTGTCGGAGTTTTTTAGGGTACATTTTCCCGACGGATCAAAGATGATCGATGAACACGGACATGATGATGGTCTCGTTGGATAAGGTGAGGTTCCATGTCAGGACCATTTCTTCCCAAACGACAGGCGTCTTGCCCTGGGCGATGAGGGCGCCGTGGGTGCTCTCTGTGAAGGTGGCGAGGGCCTCAGCGAGGGTGGTGTTGGTAGAGTTGAGCTGTTGCTGGGTGAGGGTGTCGTTGATGTAGCAGTTGGTGTTGAGTTCGTCGCCGCCGGTGCTAAAGTAGGACGAAGGGAGGGTGGAGGCGATGCTGCTCAACAGGGAGGTGGTAAAGTTGACGACCTCGGGGAGGGCAAAGCGGAGTTGGCCTGCAGGGGGCTCGTTGGCGTAGGTGGACCAGGGGGTGGCATCGAAACAAGCAACGTAGTCTGGGTATGTCTCGCCAATGATGGCGGTGTGACCTGGGGTATCGATTTCCTGAAAATTATCAAGTGAGCTAGGGATCATCGTTTATTGAACCACCGTCGCGCCCACCATGAGAACGTCAATCCCGCGCTGTAAGAACAAGGATGAGCGATGAAGAACGGAAGGGAAAGAGAACTGGAACACACGGCAGCGGCATATTGAACGATGTATTGCACGTCGCTTTCACTGTACGTCTCGGCTGGAGAGTAGGCTCCATTGGTTGCGAGCTGAGGGTACTGGGCGACCTCAAGGGGGAAGCTCTGGCTGTCGGTGATGTGCCAATGGAAGGTATTGATCTTGACCCAGCTCATAGCGTCGAGGGTCCTGAGCAAGTCAGTGAGGGGGAAGCTAGACGGGGTGAGGTCAGTGCGACGCGTGCGGGGTGGACGCGACGACGGGGTGCGCACAAGTTACGGGAGGTGTCTAACGCGAATCCACGGAAGGGCTGTTGGCAGAGTCGCGTCAGCGCAACGAGCAGCGAGAACGGGCGTCGGGTCAGATACGCACGTAGGCAGGGGTGTCGGTGATGGCAATGGGTGCCTCAAGGGTGTACGTCTGGCTGCCATAGTAGTACCACAGCTGACCAAAGGTCGTGAGGCCGCGGTAGAGACCGAGGGTGGAGTTGGCGGTGAGGGTAGCGGGGGAACCGTTTGCGGGTATGGTGAGGACGTATTCTTCGCTGCGAGTGCCGAAAGGCTTGACAGCCTCAGACGAAATGCTGTCGACGGACGCGCCGGGTGCGAGGGAAAGTGAGAGGGAGGAGAGCGTCGACGCGCCTTGAAGGGCTGCAGTGTCGTTGGCGCCGCGACCGACGACGAGACGGCCGAGCTTGTCGTTCTGGAGGTAGTACAGTGCCTGCTGAACGGCGTCGTACAGATCACCGGGTGCGTTGTCGAAGGCGATGTCGAAGCTGAACGCGTCGCTGAGGACGAGCGCGGACGAGCCGGTGTCGAGAGCGGCGGGGATGGGCCACAGCGCGACGGCCGTGCGGACGAAGCCAAGCGCGAGAGCGAGAACGAGCAACCGAGTAGAGGACATTCTCGTACTCTCCGCACTAAGTACAGTAGAACAGTTCTATTATATAGATTCACCCAAACAGTCTTCCGATGCAATTCTCCGCTTCACATCGGCACTGTGCATAAACCGCGTGTTCCCGCACATCCTCCGAAGCACCCTCAGCACGCGCTGCCTCAATCTCCTCCCGCTTCTCCTGAATAAAAACACATCTCAGCATCACGCCACTACCGCCACTACCGCCACTCACCTCGATATCCCCATAGTACGAAAAACAAAGCTCTTCCCATGGCTCCACGTCCCGGATCGTAAACACCGCCAACAACGGCTTGTTGACGTCCGCGTCCTCAGTGTAGCACGCAAAAATCTTGCAGTTTGGATCGCAACTGTGGTTCTAAACGGCCCCCGTTCAGTCCAGAGTCTCTCGCGGATGCCATAGCCGACATCATACTCACCAGAAATCGTGTGAACTGTCCTCATGACAAAATCGCTATCAGTTCCACCCTCGTCTCGATCGAGTCACACTCACGTTGCCCGCATGGTACGCATCCACTACGTACAGATTCTCCCACTCGTCCGGATTCTCCATCCCGAGCTTCAGGTGGTGAAAGTCGATCGAAAACAGGTACGTCCGTCCGTACAGGTCATAATACCTGTCACACGTCATCACCCGTCCATGCCTTGCTCCGAAATCTCCATTTCACGTACCTGCCACGCGCTTCGCCTTCTTGTTCAGTCAATAGCTCTCCCGCGTAGATTCCAATGTACGATCCCTTCGGTATCTTTTTGTTCCCCGCAACCACCCCTGTCGACTACGTCACCGATATCCTTGCAATCAGATAAACTCACTCACCCCATCCCTTGTGAACCGTCCTTGCAATGTGCACCGGCCACTTGCGCCCGTTTTGCACAACCTGAAAACGTAGTCGTCAGCCATCCCTCTCTTCTAAATAAAACCAGGTCACCCACCCGATTCGGACAGTCTTCGTCGCATGAGCAAAATTGGTTGCACTCAAAGATCGGACTCTCCACCCGCTGCAAGATCCCCCTTTGATCATACACGAATGGTGATCCCGGCCACGTCCGCGGTATCAGCTGATCATTAATGTACGGTTGCACCCACCGCAATTGTCGCTGCGCACACGCGCACGTGCCCGACTTGGGGTTGCACCGCCCCACGCACCCACATCCCTCCAACCCTTTCACGTCCGGCGGTGGAACCCCTTCCCCATACCACAGCTCGTTCGAATAATGAAACTCCCATCGCGGCGTCACCTCCTCCCCAATATCGTTGTCAAAGATCTCGACCGCAGGCGCATTCGGTTCGATCACCATCGATTCACGAATGTGAGCCTCGAATATCTCCCGCGCCACCTCCGAATTCCGAAACGACGCAGGCTGCGCGTTCATGTGGTCTTGCAACGAATGCGGGATGTCTTTCCCCTTCTTGTACTTGGGCGGACGCTTCCGTACATCCGCCACATACGAAGCCCACGTGATCGCAGGGCGCCCACCGATCTTCTTGTGCGTGCCCGCATTCTTCGGCTGATTACCGGTCGGTGTAGGACGTTGGACATGGTCAGACTGGTCGGCAAACCGTCGTTTTCTCAGACGTCCCCGCTTTGGAAGGATCGATAGTGACGTGCTAGACGCTGTCCTGCTGCTACCAGCCGAACTACTGGGCACGGCCTCCGGCTGTCCGACATGAGTACGACATAGCTTCTCAAAACGATCGACCACCCACCTCAGAGTCACATCTACCAGGGACAGTCAGAAGAGCATCGCACTCGTCCGTCGAGTCTGCGCCTCCATTCGAGCGTCGTTGATGAGCGTGGCCATGGGAAACGTCTTCAGGGTCTGCTGACGTACAAAGTAGCTCGACGGCATCCTCCTCGGGGAGAACAAGATCAGGCGTCGTCGAATGTGACGGGGTTTCGGCGGGGTGTGCATCCGGTGTGACGTGTTCTGTACTCGTGTTCTGTAGGATATACTGCATGTGAGATCCTCCAGTCAATGTCAACGCATAACATACCACAACATTGCCGTTTGTCAAAGGTTCCTCTGACACATTAGCGTCCGAGACCTTGGTGGGCGAATCAGGCTGATCGACAGTAGGCATCATCAACCGAAGAATAAATGAGCAAGTACATCAACGTACCATTTCGTGCGGGGCAGGTCCATCCACAACGACCTCGTTCGCAGCCGACTATCCAAACCATCAGCGACGCCAAGAAACAGAGCACAAACGCGAATCGTACCTCGACCACCATCGACTCTGGCACCGCCTCTTCCGCGATCACCTCCTCTTCCACCGCATCGGTATCTTGCCTCGACAAATGCACTGACGCGAGCTCCAACAACGAATCTGCCTCGTCTACCTCGCCATTGACCATCTCCTCGTCCACGCGCTCCGAATCGCCCATATCCGCTGCATCCACAGAGGGCTCATCGATCTCCATCGGACCGTTATCCTCTGGCGTGATATCCATCGCGTGCGTATCTTTAGCATGTCCGTCCTTCTCAACGTCCGCCCCGGGCGTCGCACCCACGACTACAACCGGAATTGGGATCACCTCGGGCACCACGGCCGATGACGACGGCAAAGGCGCGTAAAACAACGGTGGAGGCGGTCGCACGTCGTCCACTCCTTTCTCCGTCTCCGCATCACCACCGTTACCAGAACCAACACGCAGCCCGTCCGTCTTCCTTGGTGTATCCCGCACGATAAAGACCTCGAACGCCGCTGACGCTGACACCCGTCTTGTTTGCTGCGACGCCCCACTCGGGGCCCTGGGCCGCTGAGATCCTGACCAGAATGCGCACGCGTTTGTAGACTCTTTGCCTTTCCCCTTGCCATAATCCTCTCGCTGTCCTCCGTCTTCGTGGTTCTGAAGCTGTGACCGCACTGGAGAAATGAATGCTTCGAACGGCATCAACGACACGGTTTGTCTTCTCGCCCTCGGGTCACGCGAGGACGCACTCGAGCCCGAGCCAGACGCAAACACCGTCGTCGGGGTTGGCGTGCTGCACGCACCATGCTTGTCGCGCGTCCCTTCGGAAGGCGACGAAGACTGGCTGGAGTCCTTGCCATTCCCGACGGGTGGCACGTGCGTCATCGCATGACGATCAGTATCGCCGTTGGACACAGTCGTAAACCGAGCAGGCTGACTCGCAGACACGTTCCGCTTCGCCAACAGCGCCCGAATGTTGTTCAAACTCGGCGTCCGCGTCAGTGCTTGTGCCTCTGTATGCGATTGTGAAGACGCCGACCTCGCCGACGCCTGCCGGATCGGTGTGTGCATCTCCTTGTCTCCTTGGTTCACGCTCTGTGCGGGCGCGGCGTGCTCGGCTGAAAAATCAATACGGGATCCTACGTCAGGAGGGACAGGAACGAGAGTCAAACGGTATCGTCTGGACGACGTACCTGCATGATCGGCCGTGCTATGCTCTCGAGCAAGTTCCTGCTTGTCCTTTACCGCTTGCAGTTGTTCCTGACGCACCTCGTTGAGCACATCAATCAGAGACATGGGGGCGCTCGGGCGGGGGACACGTGGAGGCGCGATGAATGGACGAGCGGACGAGCCAGGGACGGGCTGAGTTGCCGGAGGGGGTCGAATCGGCGTCGCTTGCACGAATGATGGAGCGGGCTGAGTGGACGGTGGTGGTGGTGGATCTTCGTTTCCAGCGGTGCTGGTCGAAAGGCGAATATGCGTTGTCGAGGACCCACCCGATGTATTGGCCACCACCGGTTCTGTTGGTTGTTGCAATGACAGTGGGGTCGGAACGACCGCCCTGGACGCCATTGACGCAGCAATATCGTCCTGCATAGGAACGTCCCCATCGTGGTCCTCGCCAACGGTCGACAAAGCCTTCGCGGGCGCAGATACACCGCCAGACGCGCTTTTCTCCCCTGCCTTCTGCCTCTCCTCCACATTCACGGGCTGTTTACCAGAGGACCGCGCGACCCCATTCAATGCTCGTGAAAAGAAAGAGTTCTCCCCTGCTTCCGGCCCAAGCGGGCGTTTGAATCGTTTTCCTTTGTACGACGAGATGTCCGGCATCACTAGGGTCCTTGGGCGCGCAAGTGGCTGCGATGCGGTTGAATGCGGGCCTGTTGACGGCTCGGCCAAGAGCATCAAATCTGATAAGACGAATTGCGGCTTCGCCACCACAGGCTGAGACGTGCTCGGACGCACGATCGAAGCAACTCGCTCGCCACCCTCACCCGCCTCACGACGGCTCTCCTCGATTTCTCCGCTTTCTGGCGTCCCCGGGCTGAGCGTAGGGCGTGGGGCCACCTCGCCTTCTTCGAGTTGCATGCGCATGTTGTCATCACCGCCGACGTTGGCACCGTCCTTGCGCGACAAATCCGCGCGCATAGACGCGTCCACATCACCCGCCACCACACTCTCCACAGTCCTCACTATCCCCTCAGCACCATTCCTGCGTCCGCCGGAAAGTGCATTGTTGCCCATTTCCATCTGGTCCATCTCCCCTCCCAACTGATCCGTGTTCACGTACGAATCAAACAAAGCATCATGCCCCACCGCATCCTCGCCTCTCTCTGGAGCGCTCATGTCCGCATCCCCACCATGATTAGCCTTGGAACCTGACGCAACTGACACTGGTAACGTCGCCAACGAAGGCGCAATGTCAAGATCATCCCAAGGGCCATTCTGGTTGCCGTCATCGCCACCAGCATCGAAATCGAATGAATGGTCAAGGCCGTCGGGGTGTGGATCGTAGGAAGGAGGTGGACTCGGTGATGGGTCGGGGAGCTGTGGACGAGCCGATGTAGGCACACCATTAGGAATAGAAACTGTAGTTGTTGCCTGTGCTGGAGCTGGAGCTGGTACCCTTGCACGTTCGGGCACTGTCGTCGGCACTGTTTTAGGTCTAGAGAGAGGTGGTGGCGCCTCCTGAGCAGGCGGACGCGATGGCAGAACCTCCCGATTCGTCCCTGGCTTCGGAGGCGGCGCAGCTACACGATTCGACCCAGGGCCCGCTTCATCGTCGCTATCCGAAAGTGAAATGACCTCGGCATCCGCGGGAGGCGGCGCCCGCGGCCGGTTTGCTCTCCCCTGAGTAGCTCTCTTTGGCTTCTGCGTCATTGGGACGACATAGTCATCGGAACCGCTCGTGAGAACGATTGGATCGTCTTGGTTCGCCGAAGCACTAGGTCGGGGATCGATGCGCGTTTTGGATGGTGGTGGTTGAGCGGGGCGAAGAGAGGTCGAGTCGCTCGAGTCAGTCAGTTCGATATCTGCCACTCGTTCTCTGGCCTTGTCTAGAGGACGGCTGCATGCAGTTTCTAGATCAAAATTGGTGCGTTTTTCTATAGAGTACGGGAGGTTTGGACGTGTTTGGATCTAAATGAGAGGACATACGTTTGTACTTGGGTTTGCGACGCGTCCAATTGCGCGATGCGTCGTTCGGAGCGCCTGTATGCTCATGGATGGATACGAGATAGGGTGGCCAGCCGAGCAGGTGATGAGAGGATTACGCGAACACAATCAACGAGAAAATCAAAAAGAAAAAAAAGGTAAACAGAGACGCACTCGTTTCTTGCGCCTTCTTCAACAAATTCCCCATCGTCACTTTGCGCACGTTCGTTGGCTGCACCGTGTGCTTGCGCGCCGTCATCGCGTCTGCTCTTCGACCCCTTTCCGCTCTTTCTCTCTTTTCCTTTTCCTTTTCCTTTTCTCGTGCAGAAATCTTCCGAACAGTCTGCGAAATTGTCCTCAGGAACTCCGATGTAGACGTCCCGCCGCTCCCATCCGGGCTCTCAGCTGGCGGTGGCCCTCTGCGTGTCGGGGAGGAAAAAGGTTGCTTTTGTGGGGCAGGCTGCGTCAACGAGGGAGCCACATGGCGATGGCGCGCGGCGCCACTCAACGGCGAGGACGAGGACGGCGGCAGACGGGAACCAGAAGCAGAAGCAAAACCTGCGTTTACGCTCCCGCTCCCGCTCGCTCCCCCTCCCAGATCTAACCGTGGCGTCTTTTGAGGTCTGCGCGTGACTGGCGACGCCCCGTCTGTCGGCGCCTTGCGTTTCGAAATAGGAGGTCGGACGCCGCGAGGCTCTGACTCGTGTTCTGCTTCGTCGTCGCCCATGAACACGTCGTTGGGGTCGATGTCGACGTCTGAATAATGGAAGCTTGTTTGTGTCGTGGGGGGGCTGCTGGATGCGGGATCTGTGATATGATGATAGTATTAAATGAAGATGGATTGAGCAAAGTTGAAGGCAGCCGAGTTTTCGATGACACATACTAGAAAGAATGGCCCAAGTCGGACCCGGGGAAATCCCCTGCTGTCCAAATGCCATACGTGCTCGTCGCGTTCAGTAACAAAGGTCGAAGTAAGTACAAAAGCAAATCTCATTGACATTTATTACACGCGGCGCGGGCTGCCGCGCATCTGTAGATCAAGTTGGTTTGTCTTTCCAAACAGGGCAGTACTTCTACCATTTCATAGCGGACCATCAAGAAAGTTGTACATTAGATACTTCATCGGGTAACAAATAGCTCAATCATTATCGTCCATAGTGTTACTAGTCCGAAACTGCGCTATAACACACCTCCGCATGCAGTGGCTTACTCTCCTGCAAACAGACGCACAAGCAAATAAGCAGCCGAGCCAAGGAAACGGATGACTGTGGGGGTTTTCAATACTCTTCAACGATCATAGGCACGATCTCTTACATGCTAGTCCTGCGACAGAGAACAAGATGAAGGACATGTAACCGTTCACCGCTGTCGATGCGCCACCGCTCCCTGCCTTGGGTGTCGCAGAACTAGATCACACACGACGATGAGCTCATGCAAATAGCAGCAAAATACAACCCTTACACGACAACGGCGGCTAGTAGAGCCTACACGGATCTGTCAGCAAACGATGCCCGCCACACGCAAGAAGTGAAAAACAAACATTGCTCAACGTCCAAACCATCAACACCTACAACCAGCATCAAAGAATCAACCATGTACCCAACAATGCAAGCCACACTGACTTACGTTCGTTCGGAATGTTTTGTAGTAATCCTCTTGCTGCGTTGCCGGATCCACTGTCTTATCTTCTTTCGGCGGTTTCGTAGACAACACGTGTATTGCGTCTTCGTAGGCAGCATTGATATCCGTCTCCGCGGTAGGTACGGCGACCTCTACCTCGTTCTTGTTCGCACCTTTACCGACAGAAACAACTCCGAGGTCAGTGGAAACCTTGTTATCGCCTTTTGTGCCCCACGAGACGTCGTGCACGTTGGCAAACTGACAAAATATCTGAGCGTCACATTTCAGGCGAATAACTGGACAGAACGCACGGCGTATACGTTCAAGACCGCGATATATGATGGGGCCATCAAGAGGTATTGAAGGAATGAGGTGATCATGTGCCATGGTTCAAACTACGGCTGGTGTCAATTGTTGCCGTATCATGAATCAAAAGTGGGCGCACGAATAAGAGCGATGATAGAATATAAAGTCCCAGCGTAGCCGCCAGAGAGAGGACAATGTTTCGGAAAATCGCGTTCGTAAAGAAATCGCTGGCTTGAATGGCCCGACCCTCTGTTTGAGCAACACTCTCGACACCCTTATATGCAAGAAGGAACGCCGAGACCTATAACATGAGTCAGCAAGAATGTAGCAGAATAGGATACCAGTGCGGAACGGACAGTCATGTAAACCGTAATTAAACCGAACCCAACAAAAGCCAGGGTATATGCCCACTTGGCACCCTGCGGTCGATTACCAAGGGAAAGCAGGAAACAGGTGATGAGTAGGCCCAGATAAAAATAGTTGAGAATCAGGTTGACGTAATGCACACTGGATATGTAGTCCTCCAGTGCGTTCGTGAGGATAACAAAGGCAATGTAATAGTTGCCCTGTATATGATCCGTGTCACCAGAAGCATTGAAGCAAGTAGAGAGACAAGACGTACGAGGGAGAACCAGGAGAATACCAAGTTATAACATTGGTAGACCATTTCGATATGTATCCAAAATTTGCGAAGGAAGGTATGTGACGAGCGATAGATGTAATGGAAATGGAAGGTACTGTGGACCGCGGCGAAGAATGAACCGTTGAGCCAACGCCGACGTTGCGATATCAACTCTGGAACCTGATCGGGAACATCGGTAACAGCATACGCTGACTTGACATAGTGCAGGATCCATGAGCCTCCACGCTTCGAGACCAACTCCCAGCATAATATCTGACATATCTATGAACAATTGAATCATGACAAGCTGGCCACTTACCCGATCCTCGGCAAGATACATGTTGGCAGTGAAGATGTCTGCGTCAGCGCCATGCATCTTCTCTCCCAAAAAGTACTTGTGCAATGGACCCTCTCCCTTGGAGTCGTTTTGCAGGGCGATGTACCGATATGCACTGAAAGCACCAGGCAGCACGGTGATATATCCAAACACGCTCTCCAGAGGTTTGTCCAGGATGTTGGACATCTTGTACTCGAAGTTTTGTGCTGCAACAAGCGGATTCAAGAGGTACTGTCCATACTTGCCCTTGAGCGCCACAATCTCTCCGCAAGCACCGCCGACGTTGGAATTGATATCAAATGCTTTCCAGAGATGGTATATGGAAGTGGGTCCGGGCATCGTGCCAACGTCGAGCAGTACACAGACATTGGGTTGGAGGATGGGCCCAAAAGCGTTGAAGAACCAGCGGTGCGAATTAAGTTTCTTCTGGTTATTTTCCTTCAGGCAAAAAATAAGCTGGACGGGAATTACACCCTTCTCAGCACCCTCAATCTTCATCGAAGGTGTGACAGAAACTGTATCATGTCAGTATATGTCCTAGGCAGTACGCGTGCGGACTTACTCTGAGTGGTATACTCGTAGATGTGAGCTGTCACGGGTCTCCCATTCACGATGTTCTTGTGTCTCATTAGTGGAGCCCAGAAGACCAACGGACACACATACCTTGGCTATTCCGTCTTGATACGCACCCATCGTAGCTATGACACTCAGGGTCCGCGAGTTGATCTTTCGACGTCCATCACTGACGATGCACACCACGACCTTTTTCCACCCATCCTTTCCCCAAGTCTTACTCCGGTCCCGTTTACAGAGATGAGCGATGTTCTTGATGACGCCATGCATCGACCTGCAAAACAACTCCTCGTCCTCGTTGTACATCGTCATGACGATAAACAATTCCGTGCGTCGTGGCGGATCGTAATGAACCTGCCTCAAAGTGAACCCAGTATCCTTGAAGTCATTAGGATCGCACGTTGCCGCGGAATACCGCATGTGCGTAAATTCGCGTTCGTTGCGCAAGGCGCACATGTCGAGCAACTTCGAGGGTACAGCAGAGTCGAGGACAAAGTTGCCATGGAAAAGCTCGACTCTTTTGAGCGTCTTGTACCGTCGTGCAACGCGTTGTGGTATCCTTCCGTACCGGATGTTGCTTTCGGGTGGGAGGTCGTCGGCATCTACGACTTCGTAGCCACTGGTCAAGGTGGAACGCGAGTGGTGCTGTCCTCTCTGGAGCAGTGGCATATCCCCTGCGTCTATATCGTCTTCTTGGCCGTGATACGAGGCTTGTCCGAATTGCGACTGCGGACGGGGAACAGGAGTGTGTGACTGCTGACCATCATATGACTTGTACGTTGAGCTGGGGTAATCATAACCGGGATGCGATGGAAAGGACACTTACTGGTGGGACAGAGTATGTTTCTTGGAGGGGATAGGCCTCTTGGTGTTGCTGCTGCTGGAATGGGTCGGGCAGCTGGACCTCTGGGGCATTCTGGAAAGGATCTGGGAGGTGATAGGGCTGGTTGGTATCGTGCTGATCTGCCTCGTATCTTGCTGGATATTGGGACCCATACTGGGGGTATTGCGGCTCGTGTTGATCAAACGGGTTCGGGTTCGGGTTGTATCCATCGTTATAATGGCTATATCGTGCCTCGTCCGCCTGTGTGTCGTTTGTTGAACCCTCACAGATATACGACAGAGATTTCGCTCACCTCTGGGTATCTCGACATGTCTGTGCGTACTACGAGGGTCTAGGGCGCAGCAAGAGTGGTATTTTTATAAGGGCGAAAGGCACAGTTCCTTCTGGTGGCTGTACTCAATCTTGGCACAACATATTGTCCGCAGCTACAGCGAACAGCCTTGCACCGACATTTCTCACAACCGAAACAAAGCGAGTACTATCCAATCGTAGCGGCGCGCGCGCCAGTCCCCGACTCCGACAAAAAGAGAGACGTCTGTTTTCAGCTGCGTACTACTAGAGACTGCTTATTCATTTCATGTGCATGTGTTACCATGGAATACCGTAGGCTGCGAAGGACCGGAGGATTGAAATAGACGCGTTACATGAGCGGTACATAATGTTATTAACTTCGCTTCCACCCAGCGACCATGTAGGGAACCTCCGTTCATTGTCTACTGAAAACGACACCATGTACGCTCGCTCTTGTGCCAAGAGAGTCTGTCGCAGCAACCAACACGCATATTCGGCATTTGCAAAGAAAGAAATGCTTTTGACGAAAGAAACGTGTGTCGTGTAACAAAACACAGAAATCGTCAATCCGTCAGATGCAATACACCCAGAGAATTCATTTGCACAATCTGAACAATGCCGCGAGTGCGTGTTGAGTGCATTTTTGAGCTATGCACAAAAATGGTCAGGCGTGTCGAAAACATCCGTGTATTCATGCAGAAAATAAAGTGGATCATAATAGATTGCATAGTGTCAAATATGATGCACGGCATTAGGCGGATGCAAGTCATCAGGAACAACACGCGGACTGACGCAAGGGAGCTTGTTAATAAACCTGTAACACCATGAATTACAAAGAAAGGCATTTGCATCAAAACGAATAAGCTTACATGGTGACTACACTTTTATCGTTTCAGCGGTCAGGAAAAGGACGATGTGTGGAGGGAGATTGAGATGGTGGAAAAGTAAAAAGAAGAGTGACTTTTCGAACTCAGATTATATTCAAACTCGGATCGGATTCGGGTCGGAGTGCTACGCCATTTTGCACAAAATGGCGTATTTGCGTCTGACAAAACCCTCCTCTTAGGAGTCGGGGATTCGCCGTGACCATAGTGGAATCAATATCGGACACTACCAAGCTTCAATTCTAGCTCTACCAGACTTACGCTTCTTCCGCACAAGAAATGCCTACAGGGTGGGTGAACTCCGGGAGAAGCGACATCTTGACGAGGTCGAGACCCATGACGAGTCCAGGTGACCGAGACATTGTAACGAGTACGCGACGCAGATGACGACATCAACGACCAGCATGACATAAGGCCCCATGTCGAACATTGATGCGAAGCTATGATACACGAGCGCTTGGTCTGGATAGTCGTGACCGAACAGCTGAGTAGGCGTACCTCTTGCTCCCAGGTAGCTTTGGAACCCGGCGAACCCACCAAAGGGGTAAACGACGACCACGAACGAATGGTAGACACGAGGCAGGCATTAGCATGAACAAAGCCTTACAAGTACGTCCGCCTACGCTCGACGTCTACTTGCGATGCCCACGCGCGCGTGCACACCCGCCTACCTACTCGCCCCTCCTCCTCCTCCTCCTCCTCCTCCTCCTCCACACCACTTGCATGTCCACACGCCCACCTGCTCTCATTCCGCTGAGAGCACACGACGGTCACTGCACGTCGTCCCCTTCATCTGTTCCGGTCTCGTCCCCCCCTCTCACCCTCACCCTTGCCCTCACCGTTCCCGTTCCCGTTGCCCTCGCTCTCAACACATTCGCACAAACGCGCAACTTGCAAGCGTGTATATCTGCATGCGATGCGCGTATGAGCGATTGCGTGGCCGTCCTTGTCCTTGTCCTCTTCAGCCCATGCCCGACAGCGGTGCTGAGCGATCCGCTAGCCGTTGCTGCCGAAACACACACCGCCAGATCCGCTCACCAGTAGGCATGCCATCGCTGTCACGCTTTGTGGATTTCGGGAGCTGTATGATCTCCACAGTGATCCTAGTACGATCATTGGAGATGTAAGGTGAGACTGCCCGCCGCTTAACCGTTACGCCAAAAGGCAACAATCTGAATGCTTAGCGCTTAGCATTCAGTACCGCAGGCAGTAGTATATATGCTAGTTACAGGTAACTAGGTAAGCTGTAGGCTTACAGGAGAGCATCATTGATTAGCCATCCCGAACTTAGTTAGAAACCGTCTAGTAGTCATATTTTCAAGTCCACTTAGACTAGTATATATACAACTTGCAGGTTACTTGTTCGACCTGCAGGTCCTACCCGAGTCGGGTACGGTCACCGTTGCGACATACCATACCCGGGTACATACCTATTCTAGGCCCTCGATCGCAACAACCTCCGAAACATGTCAGGCAGTTGGGAAATGATGTAGAGTATGTATCATATAAAAAAATTGGGGTTTTTCTTTTGCTGTGATCTATGTATTGCCCCCAGCCTTGACAAGCTTGACCTACAACCGAATATTATGCCTGACCAACGTTGCAACGAGACCCCCGGAGATGAATACACATTCCCTCATTCCAACAAAAAAAGCCAGACTTGTCAATCATATATTGTCCTAGATCCACAGGCTTGGGCTGGAGATTGTGGTGTTGAGTGAGCTAGACGTGCATTTGCCCCTTCCTGTCGTTTTGCCGCATGACCGCAGAGCACGTGGTCCAACGTTCAACGTTCAACGTTAACGTTCATGCATCATGCCCCATGTGGCGTATCTCCGAGTCGTTTAAGGCAGCTCATCATCGTGATACATTTCTCTGACAATCTGAATCTGTTCTGATACTCTACTCACTGCGCATGATTCACCCCACCAAGGAAGACAAGCGATCGCAATATGAAGAGAAACCTTTCATCCGCAAGACAAGTGCACTAAAGTTACTACTGTCTTAATCGGCTAGTATAGCTAGCGTCGTCATGGTCGCGAGTCGAGGTAGGTTTTTGACTTGCCCACCTTTACATGAAACAGGTGCCATTGACAGTTACCGTGTAGCAGGAGTTGAACACTGTTTGAGAGATGGACGGTCGTCGACGTCAACATAAATACCACAGTCCTTGCGTCGTTCGCACCTGTATCATTATTATCTATCTCCAATGAAGGCTTTGTCGAGGCTGGCGGCATTCTTCTATCTTTCTCTCTCATTTCAGTTCGCTCACAGTCTTTCCTCGACTTACTCGGCATGCCAGCTTGCATCTTCCGGGGAATCAGCTCTTGTGGGGTGCCGTGCAGGAACCCTCTATGTTTCGCCCACCGATAAGAATGCAAATTTCACCAAAGTCCAAGATGCTATCAATTCCCTGTAAGCTTTGTTGTCCCGAAATTCCTCGACTTGAAGACAATCTGACATCCTTCAGCCCAGAATCGGGTGACGCTGTCATTCTTATCGGCAAAGGAGATTACTTTGAAG